>VXAV01000246.1:110063-127488 GCA_013399715.1 Alectura lathami
TTTTTTTTTTTTTTTTTTTTTAAATCAACATCATCCCCAAATTGATAGTGCAATATGAAGACTGCCGTGGGAGCAAAGATGTACATTACCAGGCATGTTGGTCATTGTAGTGCAGCAGAACAACCCAGTCTGAAGTTGCCAAAGATGAAATTTGGATCACTGAGGTGGACCACATCTTTTTCTCCTTTTCTTTCTCCTTTCCTTTCCCTGCCTTTTTCTAAAAACAATGAACTCACTTCTGCATGGAAAGAGTCTTCAAACTGTGATCCTGTTACTTGACAGCCTTGAGAGGGGACAAAGAAAACCCAGAAAGTCGTCGGAGGTGTATGTGTGCTGAAAGGAGGTGCTGGAAGAAGTTTCAGTAGGCTCTTCTAAGGCTTGCACAGGATAAACAGGGGTCCCATGTAAGGCTTGGGCTTGGAGTGTGGTCTTGCAGGGCTCAGTTGGGAGGATTGTGCATCATGACAGCTCTCTCCTGTTGTGCCCCAAATATCATGCTTAGGTTGTTCTTAGTAGGTGCTGTTCCTGCATTACGTGTTTTATAACCTGACAGGAGGATGAGAAGATGTTTTGCAAATCCATGCAAGACTATGTTTAAAAATATTCCCTCACACTTAAATTTGTAGTGTAAATTGCAAGGATTAGTGATAGGAAGGAAATAACTTTTGTATCCCACCAAAGCTTTAAGATTTTATAAATATTAACACAGCAAATTTCCCCAATGTTTTATTGCTTATAAAAGCCCGCAGAGATGGGGAGCCCAGTCCAAGACTGGCCAGTTCAGTTACTATCATGAAGTTCAAATTGCCAGTCCCTCAGGTGTCAGTCTCTTCAACGTCTTTTTCAGTGACCCAGATAGTGCACCCTCAGTAAGCTTGCTGATGACACCAAGCTGAGTGGTGCAGTTGATGCAGTAGGAGGAAGGGATGCCATCCAGAGGGACCTGGAAGAGTGGGCCCATGGGAATCTAGTGAGGTTCAACAAGGCCAAGTGCAAGGTGCTGCACTTGGGTCGAGGGAATCCCAGACATGAGAACAAACTGGGAGAAGAACTCCTTGAGAGCAGCCCTGCGGAGAAGGCCTTGGGGGTTCTGGTGGATGAGAGGCTTGACACGAGCCAGCAGTGTGTGCTTGCAGCCCAAAGGCCAACTGCATCCTGGGCTGCACCAACAGAGGGGTGGCAGCAGGGAGAGGGAGGGGATTGTCCCCCTCTGCTCTGTCCTCATGAGGCCCCCCTGCAGCGCTGTGTCCAGGCCTGGGGCCCCCAGCACAAGGAGGACGAGGAGCTGCTGGAGCAGGGCCAGAGGAGGCCACGGGGATGTTAAGAGATTGGAGCGCCTCTGCTGTGGAGAAAGGCTGAGGGAGCTGGGGGTGTTCAGCCTGGGGAAGGGAAGGCTCCAGGGAGACCTCACTGCAGCCTTCCAGTGCCTGAAGGGTGCTGATAACAGGAGGAGAGCGACTCGTGACACGGGCAGACAGTGACAGGACAAGGGGGAACAGTTTTGAACTAAAAGAGGGGAGATTGAGGTCAGATGTGAGGAGAAAATTCTTCACCATGATGGCCGCAAGGCCCTGGCCCAGGCTGCCCAGAGCAGCTGTGGGTGCCCCATCCCTGGGGGTGCTCCAGGCCAGGCTGGGTGGGCCCTGGGCAGCCTGATCTGGGGGTGGCAGCCAGCCCCCGGCAGGGGTTGGGGCTGGGGGGACTTTTATGTCCCTTGCAACCCAGCCATTCTATGATTTTTTATCTTTTTTGGATGGTTTGAAAGATGCTAATAAAGGTTTTTGCATTCTGTGGTGAAATGCTGAAGTGCACAGCTGCTGGCAGGAGTCGTTCGGAGAGAAGAGAAGGCTGAGCTCCAGAGTATTGATACCTTTGGTAGGAAGGCAAGGCAGCTTTACTGCCCTACTGGCAGCTTGGCTACCTCACTGGTTGCTTGTTAATTTCCCCTTGCTGCTGCCTTCATGGTTTTAATTCATTAAAAAAAAAAAAGTTTTGAAGACATTTTGGCCTCTCATGCTGAAATTACATTTCTTTTATTTATTTATTTATTTATTTATACTTTCCTGAGAGAGACAAGCTTGACTAACATGGTGAAGTCTTTCTGCTAGCAGCTTTGGTGTATGGCAGCAGCCTTTCTTGGACTGCTGTACCCACATCAGTGGGTTGTGATCCCTGTAGCCTTTCGGTGCATTTGCAGCGCTTGCCTTCCCTGACCCTGTCTGCAGAACAGATATGCTGAAGGCTGCTGTCTGTGAAGAGCAGGGATGAATGGTGCGTGCGGCTGGGTACAGAAGCAGCATGGTTGGCATCTAAATGTGCTCCAGAAGTGCAGAAGACTGTAAACTTTCTGCTGGAAGGAGAATGGAGGAAGGAAAAGACAGGATATTGCTGGAACATCATGCTCAAAAGACTACAGGTTACAGAAACTAACCCTTCTCATCCTGCTCAGAATTTCAGCATAGTATTTGTAGCCTGCAGGCAAGAACCAAAATTTATGTTCAGGACAGTGCTTTCTGTTGTATAATACACTACACAGGAACTGGATCCAACTGTATTATTATTACTCAGAAATCAGAGCTCCTAAGTAATTACTAGTGTGAACAGGAAAATTTTTTTATGTGCCTATCTGTATACAATATTTAAATAAAGAAAGAACAAGGAACCTAAGCGTATGACAGTTGTGCCAAATCTATGCAGAATAAATTTTTCTTAAAACTTGCAGCTCTTCTATCCAATTTCCATGAAATAGTCCTTATCAGACTTAGGTAGCTGTATATACCATCATCTGTTATTTGTTTAAAGAACATGGCAATTTGCTAACACATTCGTCTTTAGTACTCATTTTCTCATTAAGAAAAAGCTTGTTTTGAGATGAAGAATCCATGGTTACACTGGTTGGCTCTGGAGTTCAGTGCAAGGCTTTCTGTATTTGAGCACTAATGCGAACTCTATAGTAACCGCTGGTGATCTGCTAATGGAGGTCTGTGTACGTGGACTCTGTCAAGGGCAGCTCTCGTTAGCTGTGTCTCTGAACGCTTCTGTCTTTACAGGTGAAAAAAGCCAAGATGCAGGAATCCAGAGAACAAAGCTTGAGGTATGTAATTTTGAATTTGATTTTAGTGTGGGACCATTACCAGTGCTCTTATATCACTGTAAGCTTCTGTTTTAGAAGCTTGTATATTACTGCGTTTGTCAGAGAGGTGGGACAAATGTAACTGAGTTTTGAACTGGCTATAATTCTCAGATTAAATTCCCAGTAAAAAAATCAACTGGCCCTTTGGTATAAAACTTTTATAAAAGTAGCTACAAAGAGATTTTATTCCACCATCAAGCATCGTATTTTTTCTCAGAATCTGATGAGTCTGCACATAACATACATCTATCTTAGTGAGACTCAAAAAATTTTAGTAATATCTCTGCTATGATTCTCAGCAAAACGCTGCAGACAACTGTTTTGAGAAATTAAAAGCTCTCAATATGATAGCTTCTTTTATTTAAAGCTGTTATATTTCACTATTTTTGCTTAATAGAGGCTTTCTGATGTATGTTGTGTTCAGGAGTTAATCTCTATTATTACATTTAGAGAGAAGGGCCGTATTTGGGTTTATTCTGTTTCGTGTGAGTGGTAACAGAAACTGAAGAAAGATTCCTTTTTGGATCTTCTGACATCCCAGTGTGAATGAGGAGTAAACACAGTGTGCCATTTATGCAAGAGTGGACATGGTATATGGAAGCCCTGCAGTATATTAGTAGGATTATTAAAAAAAGAATATTGAAGGGAGTTCTTTGACAGAAACAGTGAACAAACTGTGAAATGCACCGTGTGCCTGGATGTTAGAAACTTGTGCTAATTGCTGCGAGGTGCATTGCCAGCCAGCGAAGGTGAGATGCGCCTAGCCTAGGGGTGCCTCTGCTCTCTGTTGACTGCAGAGGAGCGGGGGCACCGCGGGCACGTCTGCACGCTGGTGTGAGTGGGGTGGGTCCTCCTTCACCTGTCTGCCTGCTGAAGTGCAGTCACAGCCTTCCTGCAGACACTAGTAGCCTTAGGATTCAGCCTGTTGGTGTCAACATCCCTGTATAGTATCTCAAAACATAAACAGGAGAAAAATAGAGGGGAATGAATTTCTATTGCTTACCTAATTGTAGTTCTCTTTAAATATTGTTGTTCTATTTTGATACATATATGTTTAATTACAATTTTGACCTATGAAATACACTAAAGTCGTTTATTAGACCTCTTTCTGCACAGCAATATGATTTTCAGCTGATGTCAGTTCTTCCGATGTATTTGTTTTAACTGAATGCTGGAAGTGGGGAGGGGAAGGTCTGTAGCCAGTGAGAATAGTTTCTTTTGGGAGCATTAAGCATCCAGCACATAGGAGAATCCAACCCTTCTGTGACCACGACGTGCTTTGCTTGTAAGGCCGGGCTGCAGGATGCTCTTCTTGATGTAAGACAGACGCAGTACAAGTGACAATTTTTCTGTGAGCTGGGGAGAATTGAAAAGTTGTAAGTGATGGAGAACAAAAGCACTTGGGATGAATGTGTCCCAAGAGCACAGCTGCATGTGTTGAGGAACAGCAATGGGAAAGAGAGAAGAAACATGGACTGATACAGTCTAACCAGAATTTTATTTTATCTGCTTGTGCATTTTCCATAGGAAGTGGTACAAGAAGTGGCTGTACAGCTCTCAACCTGTTTGCAAGTTGCATGCGATCTGGCAGCTGCAGGTTGACTTATCTGTGCCACAGCATCACAGGATTTCCCTCCCAAGAATACCAGTAGACAAATGCCCTGAGTCCTCACTGAAATATGCTATTTTCTTGCTAAACTCAAAATGTGTTATTGAAGTCTGTTCAGCTGCTAGCATCGAAAATAGATTTTCAAGGATTATGGTTATTCTGGTTTTCAGGGGGAAAAAGCCAAATAATGCATTTTGATCAAGCTTCATTCCTTCTTCCCAGCAGAAGGAAGGAAAATCACATGTAAGAAACCAAACCCACAACACTCACTGCTCAGCTCCTCCATCCCCTCATCCTGTCTCAGGATTGCTGCTCTCCCTGCCCAGCGCTGCCCCACTGGCCCCAGGGGATCATCTCAAACCCACCTTGCAAGGAGCAGGGCAGCAGGAGTCACAGCCCTGGGGTTATTGCTCCTGGGCAATGTTGCTCCTGAGAGGAGGAGTTCTTGCTTGCAAGTCATCCACTGCACCACATGCGGTGCAATCCTCGATGATTTTTAGTCTATTATCCCAGCAAAAACAACTCCACGATTTTTTGTGCTGATTTAGCAAATTAAACTCTCATGGAAGAACCTGGTGGGTGCATGAGCTGGTGCCCAGGAGCAGGAGACTGTGGCCAGGCAGGAGGAAGGAAATTTGTGCTTTCCACTGCAGATAGCAGCACCAAGCTGCTGAGCTACAGCTTCATATGGAGAGGCCAGCTGGTGAGTTAACATGCTGGAGTGATGGAAGTTTTGTGTCTGATCAGAGTGGCAGATCTGCCTCTTTGGCTCTCTGTGTGAATTATTGAAGAGGGCAGAGCTAGTTTCTGTTAAAAGTCAGTTTCTCTCACTGCAGAAGGCTGAAACCAGGAGGTTAAGATGCCCAGGGGTGTTAATGCAGAGGTTCATGCTAATGGTTATCTGTTGTTTGTCCTGGCAGTCATGTGAGCAACACAGAAGTCAGCGATCAGAAGCCTGAATCCTCAAGCCTTGGTTCAAACCTTCCCATGTCGAGTGAGAGTAAGTGTCCTTCAGCGTTCTGCGCCCAATGTTTCTGCTCTCCTCATTTCTGCCACTGGTCTCATTATTTTCGTACTTCATCAAGTACAAGCCTCCTATCTACTTTTGTGTTATTGGCCCCAGACTTGCTGCTGGTTACTGCTACATCTTGCCTCCTTGTGCAGTATTTTTTTTCCGAGAAGGGTTGAACTGATCAATAATAATGCCTGTTGTAGAAGATTTTAGTTTTTTAAATCATTATCTCTACACAGCTGATTGGGTCTTTTCTAATGATACACTGTACACTTAATCTTGGCCTCTGAGCTATATCTAATGTCTGCAGAAAGTAGTTGGAAAGTAATTTAGGAGGAAACTAACCCAAAAAAATAAAAAGATTGCATAATAAGTGAGAGGTTTATCCTTGCTTACTTATCATGGAAATAAGATTCCTGTGCAGAGTACTTCTGAGGGCCTGTAGTTAACTTATTACTGTAAATGAGTTCAACTTAGTTGAAGATATGTAACATACAACTTCCCATTGCTAACTGAATGTGTCTTTAGTATTTTAATCCATGTGCTGTGATGTTGCAGTTGTGGGAGTTACCAAAATTTTAGCCTGCAAAATCTGCTGCCTGTCTGGATAAGCCATTTGCAAATTCTAGAAGTTGCATGGATCCATAAGCAGCACAGCTGCATTTGCTAAGAATTTGGATATGGTGCTGATAGGTTTGAACTGATAAACCTGTCTACTCTGCAGAGTTACAGTCAGAAATGTTGCTTAGCTTGGAGATTACTGCACCATAGTTCTCTATGTGGATGACATGCCAGAGGGGCTTGTATGGTACCAGATTCAGTGCCAAGAGTCCTGCATGTCCTCGCTTTCCTAGTTAGGTGGACAACGGAGTATTTATCAGGCCTGCTCATCTGAATCCAGGTTTTTTCTCCACCCCATCCCAGTGCTGTAACTGGGAACTGTCTCATAAGGGTGCACTGGAGCCATAAACAATGTTAAATGAGAGGAGTTTGAACTCAGGTTGTGCACCCTGAGTGATTCTTTTAGCAGTTCTAGCATGCAGTTGCTGTGGTTTTATTCAAACAGAAAAATTGAAGTGTCATGTTATATGCAGCTGTCAAATTTCTTCAGAGGCCATCCGTGTTTGGCCGCAGCCTTGCGCGCTGCAGCTCAGCCTGTTGCCACTTGGTCTGTGTGAGTGAGTCTGTTAAGCTGGGGGCAGCTCCTTCTGAAGGAAGGACAGGTTGCTGGAGCTGTGCTGTGGGTACAGAGTGTGCAGAAAAGCCGTGTTCTCTGCTCTTACTGCTTTAGCAGGAATCACACTGGGCGCCTGCTCTGGCAACTGCTCAGCATACAGAAATGGAAAGTTAAGCTTGGTGCACATAAAGGCCCTCTGGCATATGCAAACTTTGGGGTTGAAATTAAGGTTTTATAATGATGGTTGCAAAAACTGGCAGTACCAGCTGCTAAAGAGAAACTGTGCTTTACCAAGGGAGAAGTACTGACTGAGACATCTACCTGCAAGAGCGTTTTTGATGTGTTCTAATGCTGCATTTTTTGAGAGTTTCCTTCAAAACAGATCTCCAGGGCACTGAAAAACCTTTGTTAATTACCGTGTTGGTTAAAGTGATCTGTGTGTGCTGATAATTAATTGATGTTAATTGTTGGCTTTAGAAATCTCCTGTATAATTATATAAACTTATTTTTTTCCAGTTTTGACTTGCACTGACTATATCCCAAGGTCATCAAATGATTATACCTCACAGATGTATTCTGCAAAGTAAGTTGAACAGTTGTTACAAAAATTCTGCAACTCATTTCTGAAGTAATCTTTTACATCTTTCTGCATTTCTTTAGTACTCTAATCACACTTCCCTATCTGCACTCTCTGCTATGGACACTGATGCTAGTAGCAGTCACCCTTTGGCTTCAGTGGCCGTTGTCTTATGATCCCAAGGATGAATGAGCCTCTTAAAGTACCTAATAACACAGTGGTTTGTTGAATAATATTTGAGGGATAAACAAATGTGAATGAATATAATGCTGCAAGGCGTGAGAAGTGAATCTAACAGCAGGTGCCTGTTGGAGCATGGAGGCCTTTCCTCCCCTCTGCCCCTGCCCTCTCAGTCCCAGTAAGCAGTAGTGTTCTGTTGCTGTGAGGGAGAGAGCTTCCTCTGGTTTCTCTGGAAGGAGCAGGTGAACCAAGAGCCTGCTGGATTGGGAAACATGAGTGGGTAGTACACAAAGAGCACGTGTCAGTGTGAATTGTTTCTTCTTTCTAAAGCAATAATGTGTCTTCTGGCTTGCAGGTTGAAAGCTGCATAATGTAAATAGTTGTGTTGGTTTTTTTAAAAACTTTTGTTCCTCCTTTTTAATAAGGCCATATGCACATATCCTTTCTGTACCTGTATCGGAAACAATGAGCCCTTACCCTGGTCAGACTCAGTACCAAGCACTACAGCAATCTCAGCCCTACACCATCTACCCCCAGACCACCCAAACCTACGGACTACCTCCTTTCGGTAAGAAATAAATTTTCAAAGACTAACCGCGTGCCTGCAGTTGTTGTCTTCTATCTTGTTAAAAGGCAAATATTAAGCTTAACCAGGTGAATTGAAAAGAAGAGCATATAGGAGAGCACATGTAGATCGATGTGAAATGGGGGGAAGATGTGTTTAAATGGCAGTAGCTCTGGTTTAGTGTGAGCCATCTCCAGATGAGACTTCATATTATAAAACATTATTTTTCACAAAGCTGTTTTCCTGACCAGTAATGTGAATGTATCCATGAAGCTTGCCAGATGTTTCTTAATTTAGGGTCATCATTTTCTCAAGCTGTAGTGTAGTTGCATTTGTGCAGTCATCTATCTGATCAGTGAAGTCCCAGAAAGCCCCATACTGGAGCATCTCTGCTTGAAGATATTTTTCCTTTCCTTTTTGCTGGCCAGGATTAAGACTTTTTTTTTAATCTCATGTTTCACCAAATGCAGATTTCATGCAAAAATGTCTCCGAGTTTACTCACCAAATAACTTTGCTTAAGTTGCTCTGATACTTGAGCTCTCTATTAGCCACTGCAGGTTTTGCAAATGCTTGCAGGATGAGAGTCCTCTTTGGAACTGACCATCTAAAGCTCGATGGCAAGGTCTGAGCTATTCACCATGTGCCTCCTTAGTAGAGTGTGGAGAGAGCGACAAACCTCCCAGCGTCTTGGTCTGGTTTAGAAGATAACTGCCACCTTTCTCTTTGAAGTATAAATGGATTTGGGGATGAGTAGTGTAGACAGAAACATCTACTTCTGAGTGCTGAGATAGCTAGTGAAAGGGGCTGTCTGGTCCTGCCTTGTGCTCCATGCATTGAGGGGACAGGTGCTGAAGAAAAAAAAAAAAAAAGATTAGTATCTGTACTGATTATTACAGATTAACATTTCAGCTTCTCTTTTCATTTTTGATCTGGCTGTGCTTGGTTTTGTATATGAATATGTATGATGTTTCCCCTTGCCTTTCTTATTTTCCCTCCCATATACCTGAGGTTATTGGAAAGGAGGTTTTTCTTTTTGTGGTTGAGGGCCTCCTTAGGAAGATACTGATGGGATACGGGGGTTTAATCACATAGTAGCTCCCAAATCCCATTTGCGCTGTATTAATGCTGAGACATGTTGTTCTAGCTGCTTGAGTGCCATAAAGAAGGAACTTCACAGGGTGTAAGAGCTGGGCAGGAGCCAGGGCAGTTCATCTGCTATCTTTCTAAACCTTCTCCTCCTTGTCTGTGTTTGTGCCATTGTAGTGTCGGGTGTTGTCCAACGGTCTGCTGCTGGCAGTGTGCCTGACCCCCTGTTACAGTTGTCAGCGTGCACTTTTCTGCCATGGTGCCTGCACTCTGCTGTCAGTGGTTGTGGAACAGTGGCGTGTGGTCCCATTTCCTTCTCTTGTTTGGTGCTTATTGATAGTTTGTTGGGGACAGGGCACTGAGGCTGCTGTGTAGGTTCTTAGGCATCTTACTGTGTAGTGTATTTTTTTTTTTTTTTCTAACAGTAAATATGTGAAATGCTCCATTTATGTTTTAGGCCAAGATGTGTTAAAAAGGTATTTTAGACTTATCGCTGAAATTTTCTCTTTTTTTTTTTTTTTTTTTTTTTTTTTGGCTAGGAGTTTTCATTAGGGTTTTGTGGTGTTTTGTTGGTGCTAGCAGTGGTTACTTTGAGTTTGTTTTTACCTTTTCTTTAATTCAAAATGTGTAGAATTTGTCAGTAATTAGGTGTTTAGCTGTTAATTTCTACTGTTCTATTCAAAGTGTCTTCTGAAGACCTAGGCAAGGGATCAGCATTTTCTATTGACTTCCTTTTTTCCATTAAACTTCTGAAATGTGATCAATTCACTTACTGAAATGTCTTGGTAAGGATTTTGTGGACTATTATTAAATAGCTGAATTTTTAGTCTAAATTTAAGTGTTATGGAAATGTTAAAAGTCACATTTCCGGTATTGGAAATCATAGTGGGGTAGTCCTGTGTGATCATACTGGGAAGATGGACCGGTCAGATGGAGGGTTGAGGACCAAACATGCATAGTGTGAAGGAAAGTCGATGTATTATGTTTCTGCTCACAAAGGCCTGCTCCAAAGGTTTGTATGTCTTGCTACTGTGTATTTTTTTCTGTGCCAAAAAGAAGGCATCGTGGATTAGGAGCAAAGCAGAAGTATTTCCAGAGGAGGCCATGAAGATGATAAGAGGCTGCAGCACCTCTGCTATGGAGAAAGGCTGAGGGAGCTGCGGGTGTTCAGCCTGGAGAAGAGAAGGCTCTGGGAGACCTCACTGTGGGCTTCCAGTGCTTGAAGGGAGTTGATAAACAGAAGAGTGACTTGTTACATGGGCAGATAGGAATAGGACAAGGGGGAATGGTTTTAAACTAAAAGAGGGGAGGTTTAGGTCAGATATGAGGAGGAAATTCTTCACCATTATGGCCGTGAGGCCCTGGCCCAGGCTGCCCAGAGCAGCTGTGGGTGCCCCATCCCTGGGGGTGCTCCAGGCCAGGCTGGGTGGGCCCTGGGCAGCCTGATCTGGGGGTGGCAGCCAGCCCCCGGCAGGGGTTGGGGCTGGGGGGGCTTTGGGGTCCATTCCAACCCAAGCCATGCTGTGGTTCTGTGATTCTATTTTATGTATGAAATTCAAGCCAGCTGTGAAACACAAGCATAGTCTTGAGATCACTCTAGAGTGCTGCTTTCAGAGAAGAAATGGCCTCTGTACATATGTGTATATATATGTATATATATGTATATATATGTATATATATGTGTATACATATATATGTAAACATACTTGTGGTTTATTAGATTTATTAAAAAAAAAAGCATTAAAACAGGAATAATTACATGCAAGCTGCATGGCTTTAAGTTGTGCTAGAAGTACTGTGGGTGTGGTGGTTTACACTGGCTCAAGGTGGTCTGTCCTGTGGGGCCTTTCTGTCTCCATACAGTGTCCTATAACATTTCTTTACCTCATCTGCAATGCTGCCATCAGAGGTGGAGGGGTCTCACGCCTCTTTGTCCTGCTTTCTCTCTGTCAGCCTTGAGGCTGTGCAGGTTGATAAATGCTGTCTTGCAGAACGGCAGGGAGGGACGTGCATCACCAGGCTTGCAGGGCAGAACGCAGACCATTGTATAAAAGGTGCGGCGTGAGGTGACCAGAGACAGTCGTGGGAAGCTGGGTCTGAAGGGTGCCTTCACATGCCCTCGGTTAGCTGCTGCACTTGCATCCAGCTGACCCTGCAGTACCTCTGACACATGTGCCTGGCCTGGGTTTAAACCCTTGTGTGATAACTGCCAGCATTCAGAGGCGGTTTGTGTTTCACCATCACAGTGGGTAGGCACCGTGCTGTGTTCTGTGACTGTCTGATTTTGGTGCTCTCTGCTACTTGTCCACTGATTTTGCACTGTAAGGAAATGTTGATTACTGTCCTCACTAAAAACTACTGACAAATACCACACCTTCTGCTCTCCTTAGAGGATCTTTTTCTGTATGTTTTGTGCTGGAGTTTCTGCAGTGTATCCGCAATCTTCCTTAAATCAGTCTTTCCTCTTTATTTGCTAATTATCATGATTCTCGAGGTTTGAAACCAGAATGAACGAGAACCAAAGCCCTGAGTGGATGTACCGATCGAGTGATTTCGTTTGGCTCACGGGATTTATTTAACACACTCAAAGTGCCCTTGCAGAATTTGTTTCTGACACAGCTGCGATGTGGAGCGAGCTCTTGGAGTTGCTTCTCTTGCATGGCTCTAGAACCTCCCTGACCTTCTGCCTGCTGGGGCTGAAAGGCTGCAGTTACTTTGTAGCCTCAGTGCTGGTGTTCTCCTCCCGAAGTTGGAAGGTGGTCTTTCTGCTGGCCCTGAAGGTTGTGTCTAGCTCCAAATGGCCTTTGTCCCTCTGGTTTGCACACTCCTGCTTGGTTTTAAGTAGATCCTCTCAAATTCCTGCTTTTTTACTGCAGACCAAGAAGAAATGTCTTTAACTGACATTTAATATAATTTAATTGGATAATTCTAAGTCATAAATCCTATTAAAAGGTGGTCCTCAGCATCCTTCTACCCTGTCAGTCTGCTACTGAAGGAATGACTGTAATTTTCTTCTACCCACTCTTAAAAATGGAGCATCTAATTTCAAGGGAAGTTTTCCCTGCTTCCTTTAAGCAGGTCCTGGTCCAGGAGGATGGAAAAATAGGAGCATCTTGAGTCATTGAGAATCAGCTTTCAGACCCCAGCAGGATCTCAAGGACTTATAATTGTGAGAAACAAAAAATGCAAATTGATTTCAGAAACAGTTTAATGAGCCCTGAGGAAGCAGACCTCCGATGAATTGCTGCAGCCAGATGCTGTCCCCACTGTCAGCGCGGCACAACGCCTGGGCTGAAACCACGCTGCCTGAGTGTGCCTTGTACATAGGAATTAAAAATCACATTGCTGTGTGTCCTCTGGCCAGCATTGTTACAAATGGGGGGGCCTTCTAGAATGGCAGAGTATCTAGAGGAGACTTTCAGATTTTTTTTTGTTCCTTTTTATTTAAGCTCCATTTTCCCATGTGTTCAATCTATGAAAATGACAGGCTTTTAGCTTGTTTTTAAGTGTTTGACCCCAAACCTACTGGAGTAGTGGGACCCCAAACCTACTGGAGTAGTGGAAGTGTTCACCTCGACCTTAGTAGGTCCCAGCCCCAGCTTTGCCATATGCTAGCTGTGGGAATTGACAATGCTGGGCAACCCAGCCCAAACATCAGAGGAAGCAGCAGTTCCTTTAGGCCTACCTGGCAGTGAGTCTTACTGTTAGACTAAGGGATTGTTACATGAAAGCTTTGGAAATCAGTCTTGTTGGTGTTTTTAATTTTCTCTTTTTCGGTGAGTTTTGTCAGCAGCTCTAATCCATGTGCTGCCTGACAACCAGGGCTTCCTATTGCAGAAATTAAACGTTTTCCATGTGTGGTTTGTTCCTTGCTTTTGTGACAAGCAAAAATCTGAATCTGAGGTAGCAGCATGCTGTCCCAGCATATTTGTTTATAACTGGTCCAATTTATCTGATTCAGGTGCACTGTGGCCAGGTATGAAACCTGAAAGTGGTTTAATTCAGACTCCATCTACAAGTCAGCACAGTGTTCTTACCTGCACTACAGGGTTAACCACAAGCCAGCCCAGCCCAGCACATTATTCTTATTCCATTGAAGGTAACTTGGCATGGTTTTTATCTGCATCTCTCTCCACCTAAGTGAGTACCACAAATAGAGAGGACTGCACGTTTGTTTTTGGTTTGTGCATGCTTCTTTATGCTTTGTCTCTTTTCTATTTGTGCGTGTGTATGTGTTTGGTTTTGTATTTGCTACGTACCTCTGTGTGCACCAGGCTGGCTTGTTGGTGCCATGCTGATGGACTTAACAGGGTGAAAAGCAAATGGGATGGGGAAAGGAGACTAAATGTTGTGTTCTTGCATGCCTTCCTGGGAATGTTCTTGCAGCTCTTTGTTGGTAGTTTTAGCTTGAAGTCAGTAAATGCACTGACTGAGACTGTATTTTTTCTGTTTACTTCTGGAAGTAGAGGGCTCGGGTGTTACACACACTCCAATACAATGCTTGTGTTGCTGTATGAGGCCTCCAGCTTGGTAGATCTGCTAGAAAGTGAATTTGTAGTTACAGAACTAGCCTACAGATGTTCCCAGTGCCAGAAGTGTCCCGTCTAAGAAGCCATGTGCTGAATTTCACCGGCTTCCAAAGCAGTTCTTAGATGCAGCAATGCTAGTTAGCTGAATAATGATATGTTGCCAATTATGGAAAATATGTGCAAATAGATACTTTTTTAAGACAATTTTTGCCACTTGTGCATGGGTGATGAATTATGAAAATTTGTCTCTACAGCTTTTAGGAAGCATTTCAAGAATTCGTTAGCTATTTCCTTTGTGATATTTTCTTTGAATAGTTCTGAGACTTCAGGGACCTTTGGTTCATCCTCCTGCTCAGGGGACAGTTGACATTGAATTCAGACCAGATAGCTCAGGGCTTTCTGCATTTGGGTTTCACAAACCTCCAAAGATGGAGATTTCATCACCTCCAGTGACTGTCTGTCATCACGGTGAAATTTTATTTGTTACTTTTGTCAAGTCCCCCCTTCACGCTGTGACCATTTCTGTTCATCTACTGTGCACCTGCGTAAAGAACCTGTTGCTGTCTTCTGGAGAACTTCCTTGTAGATGCTGGCAGGCTGATGTTAGACCCCCCCAAAGCCATCTCTTTGCAGCCCAAACAGCCTTGCTGAGGATGAGTTCCCAGAGGCATTCAGATCTGTTAATTCAGTTTATCCCGCTGGTGAAGATGATGTTATTACTTCTCCGTCTGACAGTGCTCTGGCTGTGAAGGAGCTTAATGAACATGTGTGCTACCAATAGAAAATGAAATGATCAGTTCTAGGAAGTTCCGGTCAACTGGTGAAGCAAAGCAGCTTGGTAACGTCAAGAGCAGGCACTACAAAAACTGTACAGGAGAAGCTGTTTTATGCAGTGAATAACGTTGTGGCCAACTTGTTGCCGAACCTAACAAGCTCTGCTAGGTTTAAAGGTTCCTTTAACATGAATCTTAATGAAATCAATAGGAATTTGGTTCCATTTCCTCAACTTCATTACTTGGTTTCAAGCTTGACTCCTCTGTGTTCAGCTTCCCCCTCGCAGGGCACATGCTCCAGCTCCCTGACCATTTTGGTGGCTCCGTACGAAGCCTGCTCAAGTTTGTCAGCATTTGTCTTCTGCTTGAGGCACAAAACTGGATGTCATATCCAGATGTGGTCTAATGAGCGCCAAGGAAAGGAGAATAGTTAAGTAATAGATGGATTTTAGCATGTCTTTTGCTGATAGGAAAGACGTACGGTGTGTTGTGCTACTTGCTCAGCCTTGCTTCGTTGTGGCAGGAGATAGCCCAGTGTAATTATTCTTAATTTGCTTTTCACATTCATGGTCCAAGATTAGAAATACAGCACTGGAAATACTACCGTCCTTTAAATACAGCTCTTCTCTAGGTAGTCCAATGGCGGAGTGAGTTGTAATGTTTTGTAGCATTAGCCCTCATCACAAAGGGGAGTTTGGCAGAAACCGTTGTGCATAACATGACCCCGAGCAGGTTGCCAGCTGATGTACCACAGCGGTCAGGTAAATCCCTAGGGCTAAACAAGGTAGCAGAGAGCCCTGGTCAGCCTTGCTCCTCGGAAGGGTTTTAAAGTACCTGACCTACGCTTCTGTACGAATGTGACCTAGGGGTCTCACGTCATGTTGGTTATTTAGGAGAGTTTCCCTTCAGACTGCTCTTTGACAGTGTGGAAACAAACACCTGAGTTATATGTAAGTGCTATTGTTCTTCTGGAAAACGTTTTGCAAACTGGCAGGAAACTCGCCTTTTTGCTTTCACTATGTTTCCTTTTTGCCGAATTCGCAGGCTGCCCGCTGGAGGGCCAGGTCTGTGCTTGTGGGCAGGGGAGGTGTGGAGAGCAGGAGCTGGAAGGAGGCACAGCTGTATGATGCCGCTGGCCCAGTGGACGGGTTTTTCAGTGCATGACCATTGTGGGTCTGTGGACTAACTCTGGACTGAGCTAATGTGAGGCTGGTAATAGGTCAGATGCACGTAGTGACGGAGAATTTTGCCTTTTCTACTCACGCAAGCTGTAGCTGTGGTGGCAGTGGCAGAGGCTCTGTGAAGCGCTGGCAGTGACGGGAGCAATGGCCGCTGCTTACCTCGCCCCTTCCTCCCGCATGAGCAAAGCAGCCAGGTGGAATGTAAAGTGCAGGAACTGCCATTTCCCTTCGCAGCACATGAAGCAGGTTGAAACACGATCTTTGATAACAGCTGAAGCAAGACAGAATGAATGAGGTAGGGGTGTGTGGTCTGAAGATGAGCACTGGAAGTGGGAGAGAAAAAGAGAAATCAGAAGAGAAAAAGAGACATGGCAGCTTCAAGTCAAAAGCTTGTGTTTGCAGGCCTGTTAAAACTGAGACTGCAAAATGGTCTCGAAAACTCCTTTTGGAACATCCATGCCAAACGTTTCTGTGTGGTTTTGGCCCATTTGCAGGTAAAGGGGCTGACCCACGGTGCAGAAAGGATTGCAGAAAGGTAGTGGGAGCTGTTTATGAAGATCTGATGTGTTATGTCGTATGGGTAAAAGCTAATTAAAAAAGAAATCTTGGAATGAGACCAGAGATCAGATAAACAACGAAGCTCGTTGTGAGGAGGCTTTTTTTTTTTTACAGAAGTCTCAGCTCTTTGAATCTTTTTTCTAGGATTTCTTAGCTTTGTGATCCATCTCAGTGGCAAAGCAGCCTCTTCAGAGCACTGCAGATGAGAATCTGTTTTCTCTCCGTGGTAATCCTGAGAGAGATGCTAGAGTGACTCTGGCTTCTGGATGGATCATCTCCTCCAGCTTCCCGGTGGGTTCGTTCTGGGTTAGGGAGGCATGTTTCTGGAGAGCTGCACTTTGCAGTGCCCTAGGAGCTGACATTTTCTTAAGGTTCTCATAGTTTCTGTAACACACACAGTTTAGAAGCTGTCCCTTGCTCTTCAGCAGTACCCTTCGAGGGGTATCTGCCAAGTACCATACTCTCAGCTGCTCCTTCTCGTAGGTGCATAGCTGCTATATGCACTTGAGTATCTTCATTGCCATTGCTGCTGCTCAGTGCAGCCTTTTCCCTTTTTCGAGATGTTCACCCTCCAAAACTTTCTCCCATCTATGAGGGGACTCCCAGGGGCTGATAACTTGCCTTCATTTCTGCCTCTGCAGAGATACTACTCCACATTTCCCCCCTCTTGTAAATGCTGTGTATTTCTGCACCTCTTTGAAGATAATTTCTTTTTGTTTTCCTCTTTTTTGAGGCATATTTTGCATCCATTCATCTTACCAGGAGGCGTTCACCAGGTGGTACCTATGTTTGCCATACGTAACACAGTGTATATTGATAAAGAGTTCATGGTGGAGTTTGTTTCCCTTTGCAGCTTCCCTAGGGTAGAAAGACTGAAGGCTTGAGTTCTTCAGTCTTGGGGTGAATTCTGCATGGATATTATTTGCAGAAGGGCTTTTCTCAGAGTGATGGTAAGGTAGGTGATACTGTGGATTTCTGCAAGTCTTTTCATAAGTGTCTAACTATTGTAGGTTTTGTTTGTGTGCAGAGAAATGAGGTTTAGCA
>VXAV01000246.1:127512-146956 GCA_013399715.1 Alectura lathami
AAAAAAAAAAACTTCCTGGTGGCACATTGTATAGCACATGCCAGTTTTGTTCATGCTGATTTCCATGTTTATTTTCACTAATCCTCGACTTTCCTGAAATTCTGCGTGGAGTAATGTTTAATGGCATGGCCCTGTTGCTGTAAAACCATGAAATCTGTTAAATGATTGTTGTTCCCAGAAGGTGCTGTAGCTGCCTCGTCTGTGTTTTAGAACAACTGGAAACAGTGACATGAAGAGTATTAAACATCTTAAAATTTTACTGGCTGCTAGATGTCTCTAACAATTTGTCCTACATGCTGCTGACAAATTGTTTCAGAAACTCTCATCCAAAAACTAGATCCAGTCTCACGGGGATATGGGGGGATGTATTCACTTTTCCAGTAGGAAGCACCCTTTTTTATTATTTGAAATATTTTTACTGTATCCTTATTGTTTTGATCTAATTAAGCTAAATAGACTAATTCCAGTGGAAACAGAGAAACCTTGTTACCAGAACTCGTTTAAACGCATTCTCATCTGTTGTACATTCTGATTCATTTCTAACTGCTAATAAGTAAATATGACAATGTGATTTCTGGCTACTCAAAGCTTTTAATAAAGGTACGAAGCCATTCGAATTAAACTCCAGTTGCTTAGCATGCATGGAGGGAAAATATTTTCTTTTTAAAAGCTCTAGATAAGATTTCTGAAATACTTAAAAATAATGTTTTTTAAGATCACTGTGTGCCAGCTCTCCTCCCCTGTAAGCACAGTGGAAATGTAACTGCTTTCAAGATACACCCCAGCACTTTTTTGGCCATTACAGCGTGCTGCAGGAAGACAAATACTTGCACAGAAGCCCTGTAAGAACTTACGTTTATGCCTGAGATTGATTTTGTCTCTCATACTTCTTTTGAAACGTATATATATATATATATGCAGTAATTCTCAATTTTACAGCATCAACTACCAATGCCAGTCCAGCCTCTACATCCTCAACTGTTGTCAATATTTCCACGCCAGCAGTAGCCAGCATCTCACAGGTAAAATTTCCTCCTTGTTGTATTTATGTGCAGCATCTTGTTCACCTTTGTTTAGTACATTGTTCAAATCTAACAAAAGAAGGCAAAACATTTGCACCATGGCGCACAGTGGGTACTAGAGTTACAGGGCTCAGTTTGTAACTCAAAGTCAGCAAAAGTACTTTGTCTGTGTCTTTGACCGTGCTGCTTTTCCCTCTGGCCTTTGCAGCAAATTTACTTGGGCTGTCCTTAGCTGCTTCCTTATCTGCTGATTCTGTGGTGTACATTATGCAGAAGTCTCAGTGCTCTGCTTGAGAGACACTGGAGAAGAAACAGACCAACTATTATTAGAACCGAACTATGGGAAGGGTTAAAGTTGGACATCTTTTGAATGCCTTTGTTCTCCCTCAACAAGAAAAGGAAAATAGATTGTATACAAACGAACAAACAAGTAGAGTGGGCTATGCCTTCTGATAGAATAAAACAAAATCGGATAGCCCTGAGGTTAACACAGAGCCCTTCCCTCTTACACCATGACCTGCTGTGGGCAGTAGGTAGCACTGTGTTCCTCTCCAGTCAGCATTTAACTGTTGTTCTGAGTATGAAGGTACTACAGGTGAGCCCTCCAGCATCACAGCTGTGCAGAATGAGGACACAGAAGCTGTGGAAAATCCAAAGGGTTGGAGCAAAATCCTTGCATGCTTACACTGCTACTTTTTAAGGGTCTTTCATTAAGATAAACTTGCTTAGAACTTTAAGGAAAAAAGCTTTCCTGAATGGTGGTGCAGACTGATGTGCCTGATGTACGTTCACAAATCCAGGATGCTCCTTGAGAGCACTGAGAGTGCACAGTGTGCTAGAAGAGTGTGCCATGGCACTTTGAGGTGGCTGTTTTCTTGATCATCATCAGCAGACATGAAAATCCTCAAGTATAGTTGAATTCAGGTGCCGTGACTGATTTCAGTGATCTCCTTCCAAACGAATAAATTGTCTTCAGGAATGGACACCTTTCATCACCGTGTGCAATATATTTACTTCCTGAAGCCAGGACATGAATAAAGACACTTTGTCCTTTAGCTCTTGAGGCTGGGATTGTATCCTGAGCCAGTGCCAAGACCACTCTCTATCACTGTCAGTACATCTGGTGTCAGAAAGTAGAATGAGAGACAAAGCCATGAATTCTAGAAGTCTGAGTGGACTGATGCATTAATACTCCCCAGTTACTGTCACATCATTCGTATGAATTCATCTTTGAAGAAAATGGGGGCAGAGAAGGGCTCTGTGGTTTCTGGCCTTCTGTGGGCAGAACCTGCCTGCTGTGGAGGCCGTTGGGAAGTCATAACTCTCAGTCCTTTTGGAGGGTTTCCTACATGTGCAGAAGGAAATAGCCTAAAGTCAGGCGGTGCTCTTGCTGACATTGCTCTTTGACAGACGTAATGTGGTGTAAATGTCATCACAATACATAATGCTTTTTGAAAGGAGTGTCCTGCCGTAACTGATCCTTTCCTCTAACAGGAATATCCTACGTACACAATCCTTGGCCAGAGTCAGTACCAGACGTGTTACCCAAGTTCTGGCTTTGGAGTCGTGACACCAGCAGACAGCAGCGCGGAGAGTTCTGCGTTAGCAACAACTACATACCCAGCTGAAAAACCAAACGCCATGGTGCCTACGCGGACGGTGCAGAGACATTCCTCTGGTAATGTCTGCATCCTTAACAGGCTGGCTGCAGGATGCCTGTAATAAACAACGCAGAGCGCGTACATGGAGAAAGCTTTATTCCAAAATGTAACTGCAGCACCGCTGTGTGCTGACCTGAGCAGTATTCTTGCTTTCCATTGTGACGCTTCTCACTGATGTGCAGACTGTGTGGTGCGACAGCCAAACTTACCTATTGGAAGTCTTACATGGCTGTGGTTCAGGAGTCACGCACCGCACGCTCTGAATATGCTGCTGATAGCAGCTCTCTGGGGATTGTTGCCTCCTGGCATGTATCAGGGCTAGGTGCCCGCTTGGGCTGTGGGGCATCTGTGTGATAGCCTTGGTAGCTAGGCTCCTGCTAGCTCTTTCCCTCCTGCAGCCAAGTATTCCAGTTAAATGGCAGGCGTGACACAGCTGCCAGTCCCAGGAAGGGAGCCCCCTTGGAACTTCTCATGCATTTTCAAGAACTGTAGTTTGACCACTACATGCTCAGCAGTAAAAACTGACGTAGAGGAAGAAGAAAAGGGGGAAGGGGTTGTCTTCCAAGGTGGCTGTAACTTGGCGTCTGTCGGGGAAATGTCTGTTTGTGGGTGGTGGGGAGCCTTTGCAGCACCTGCCTTTGATTTGCTTTGGTTTTTCCTCCTTTCTGTTACTTGTTACAATACAGGCACTTGTTTTTATCTCAGCCCACAAGTTTTCTTACTTTTGCTCTACTTATTCTCTCTCCTGGCCCACTGGAGGGGAGAATGAACAAGCAGCTGGTCAGTGCTTAGCTGCTAACCAGCCCACCACAGCAGTTAAAATCCTCTCTGCAACCTTTGGTGCTTGCTGGAAGTTTTAAGCTCTGTTTTAGATGTTTTAAAGAAGAGTGACTACAATTAGGTCTTTGTAAGTCTTCTGTTTCCTTTTTCTGGAAGTGATCTTCCATAGATCCTTTTGTGCTGTGAGCGATTGTGTCACAGGCACTTTGAAACAGCTTGCTATGTCTTAGCTCACCTACAGCCTCATGCCTTGTGCATGAGTATACAGAGTGCATCACAGGTCCTGGCTTCCTAAAAGTTGGATGTGCTGTGAACAAGTACATGCGAATATTGCCTTTGCCTAGGCTTATCTCATGGTCTTTAATTTCTCAATCCTTGTAGTTTTCTGGGATCTGAGTCCATCTGGTGCCTTGCTGAGTGGCTGCTCTGTGGACGTAGGCTCCCTGTTGTTTCAAGGCATGTCTCTGGTAGCTGGATTTCACCAGAACACTCCCTCAATGCCTGTCCCCATTGACTTCACCTGCATTCCAGCTGTCTACTGTTGCCTTGGCAAAAACTCGTCTACTGGGCAAACACCAGATTTTGAGTGTATTCAGTCATCTTTGCACAGAAAAAGAGAACTCTGCAAAATTTAGTTTTGGGAAAGTGGGTGGTGTCCAGGTCAGAACAAGTTGCCAGGTTTAACCCATTGTGATGAGTAACACTTTGACCTCACTGTGCCTGTATTCCTAGCTCTAACATGTCACGAACTGATGCCTTTATAAACACTAGACTTTCCTTGAAAGAGGGAAAACAGGTGGCAGCACTGGATGACTTTGCTGACGCTGCTGTGAGCTCTGGCTGGGCAGAAGAGCTGGCCAGTCCACTGGGTCCTACTGCCTAGGCTTTGCATTCCTGGCAAGTAGAACTTGGTAACTATTCCTTCTCCTCGGGTTCTAGAAAGAGCTCTGATACACTCCTTACACTCCTGTAGTTCCAAAAGGGCTTGAGCTCTTTGCTGGGGTAGGAGATGTTGACCAGATCTTGCCTGTCCACCCTGACTTGGCAACTAAGACACCCATTGCCAGGGGCAGGGAGCAACTCCTAGATACACTCTGTCAGTGGATGCCAAAAGGTGACTGCTGCCAAGAAACACAGAAACATAGAATGGTATGGGTTGGAAGGGACCTTAAAGATCATCTAGTTCCAACCTCCTGAAGAAGTGCTTCCTTTCAGTGTATCAGCTCACCCGATGGAACCTGAGCTGTTCTTCCATATTTGTGTATCCTTTGGAGGGGTTACGGGCCTTAATCATAGAATCACAGAACCATAGCATGGCTTGGGTTGGAAGGGACCCCAAAGCCCCCCCAGCCCCAACCCCTGCCGGGGGCTGGCTGCCACCCCCCGGATCAGGCTGCCCAGGGCCCACCCAGCCTGGCCTGGAGCACCCCCAGGGATGGGGCACCCACAGCTGCTCTGGGCAGCCTGGGCCAGGGCCTTGCGGCCATCATGGTGAAGAATTTTCTCCTCACATCTGACCTCAATCTCCCCTCTTTTAGTTCAAAACTGTTCCCCCTTGTCCTGTCACTGTCTGCCCGTGTCACGAGTCGCCCTCCTCCTGTTATCAGCACCCTTCAGGCACTGGAAGGCTGCAGTGAGGTCTCCCTGGAGCCTTCCCTTCCCCAGGCTGAACACCCCCAGCTCCCTCAGCCTTTCTCCACAGCAGAGGCGCTCCAATCTCTTAACATCCCCGTGGCCTCCTCTGGCCCTGCTCCAGCAGCTCCTCGTCCTCCTTGTGCTGGGGGCCCCAGGCCTGGACACAGCGCTGCAGGGGGGCCTCATGAGGACAGAGCAGAGGGGGACAATCCCCTCCCTCTCCCTGCTGCCACCCCTCTGTTGGTGCAGCCCAGGATGCAGTTGGCCTTTGGGCTGCAAGCACACACTGCTGGCTCGTGTCAAGCCTCTCATCCACCAGAACCCCCAAGGCCTTCTCCGCAGGGCTGCTCTCAAGGAGTTCTTCTCCCAGTTTGTTCTCATGTCTGGGATTCCCTCGACCCAAGTGCAGCACCTTGCACTTGGCCTTGTTGAACCTCATCAGGTTCACGTGGGCCCACTTCTCATCTGTTTGGATGGCATCTCTTCCTTCTGTTGTTAAGTTGGAGGGTGCTCTGTCTTGGGCCCTATCATGCAGCAGGATGGATTAAGGACGTCAGTCCTGACAGGGACTGAATTCAGGAGGCAGCTGTTTTGAAATGATGGGGCAAAGAAATCAGGCTTTGTGTTTTAAGAAGAGTTCAACTACTGTTGCTTCAGTAAAACAAGATCAAGGAGGTTTGTGGCCAAATGCTGTGAGCTTTGTGTTTGAGACATGAGGGGATGAGATCTGTGTGATTTCTTTTTGCAGGAGATGCATCCACAAGTCCCTCATTGTCAAGAGCAACAGCAAGTAAAGAGTTAGATGAGCAGGCAAGAAAAAATATCCCTGGGAAGAACAGAGGGAAGAGGAAAGCAGACACCTCCTCCTCCCAGGACAGTGAACTGGAGGTAAGTGGTAATGTTGTTTTTTACAGGGAGTGTTGCAGAATGATGTGGTGGTAAAAGTTCTCGATTTCCTTCTATATCCATGAAAATGGAAGAGGATAATCCAGGAAAATACCATGACTCTTGTTAACTGAGAACTGGCCTAGATGGGTTCTTCAGTGGCCCTTGACAAGCATTGCTTAAACACATCTGGGAATCATGGTGGTGTCTGTGGAGCGGACGTCTGGATGTCTCTAGTACAGTTTCCTGCTCAGAGCAGGGCTGTCCCCAGCACTAGAACAGGGTGACCATGGCTTTGACTAGCTGAGTCTTGAGAACCTCTAAATTTGGAGATCCTGCATCTGTCGAGAGGTGTGCCCTGGGACTACCACCCCCACCTGGGGAAGGAGGTTTTCCTTTTCTGACCACAATCTCCCATGCTGCAATTTGCTCTTTGTTTTTCCATTGCCATTTTCCATCTGCCACTACACAGAAGAATTTGTCTCCATCACCTTTGCAGTTCCTTCAAGTAGTTGTGGGCTGCTGTCAGATCACTCTTAGTCTCCTCTTTGTACCCTCCAGCACTTTCCAGCCTGGACCTATGTGAGGAGTTATTCTACCCCACCTGCAGAATCTGCAGTTATTGAGCTTCTTGTAGTTCCTCTCGGCCTAGTTCTCAAGTTTATCAAAGTTCTCCTGTACTAACACTCTATTCATCATGACAGCCAACTTTATTTACCTCTTAACAGAGGTGTCTCTGATAAACCCTAAGGTCGTTTACCTAGTGCTCTCTACATCACAGACAGTAAATTTCTGTCCTGGCAAGGCTCTAAAGTTCATTATCATGCTTTATTTTTTTTCTTTTATAACTGTAAAAGAAAGAGGTGCTTTGAGAAAAGTTAGATCAAAAGGGTCTTACCAAGTGTACAGTTGCACTGTTTCAGTATACAAACTCCACCATGCTAAACTAATGCATAACTGATTATGTATTTAGCCTGTGAGAGGAATATTGTTGTTCATATATGTTAAAAAGCACACTGCAACTAACCACAAAACAAACCCTAAAACTTGCACAGTGCTTGGAATATCTCAGCTCTAACTTGCTTTTTATTCTTTACACAGCGAGTGTTTCTCTGGGACCTGGATGAGACCATCATAATTTTCCATTCACTTCTCACAGGGTCTTATGCTCAAAAATATGGCAAGGTAATGCTGTCTCTTACGTGGAAGAAAAATCATCTGTTACCTGTTAATCACTGTAAAAGGAATAGAAAAATGATATTTTGTTTTAAATGTATAGTGTGATACTTCTAAGTTGCTGCTAATTTTGGGGAAAAAAGTTTACATTTTCTCTTTTTGTTTTGCCAGGATCCAACTCTAGTGATTGGCTCAGGTCTGTCAATGGAGGAGATGATTTTTGAAGTAGCTGACACTCACCTATTTTTCAATGACTTGGAGGTACGTAGCAAGTGTTTTTGGAAGGCAACACTCTGCATTACTTACTGATGTTGTAGAGTTTGTGAGGGGCAGATATGCTTCAAGTCAATACTGAAACACAGTGATCTGCCAGAGCTGAATGGGCTCTATGCACTGCCAAATTAAAGGGCTGTTCGCTTTTATCCGAGGCAGAGGTGCCCTGGACACTTCTGGTGTCATGGGCTCTCCCAGCCCTCTTATGGGTTTCTGCTTGCGCCTGAAGACATAAAGAGCGATGTCTTTGTATTATGGTTTCACTCTGGACTGGTAAGCACTTTGCTTTCACTGATCCTGTTTTGAAATGGAGACCAGAGATGTGGGGAAAAAGGTGACCTGTAGAATAACAGTTTTTGAGGCTTTGACTAAACCAAAGTCAGGATGCAGCTTGTGAGTCTCAGCCACTGCACCAGGAGGTCACACTGCTGTGTAACAGCTATGAAGGATGTGCTACCATTCCCACAAGCTTTCTCTGCTGCTCTCCCATTCCTGTTCTTTTTTGAGGGACTTATCTTCCACTTCCAGCCTCATTCATGCACTATTCTTTGCCAAATTAAGTACATCTCTGTTCTGCACCACTTCCACAGAAGCTTAGTATAAATCTTTGCGTAAATCATGGCAATATCCTATGCTGTGATTTGCTATCAGATAGTAGTGAAAAGAGTAAAGTGAGCTATATGGGGAGGTGTGAAATTCTACCATAGTCTGGAACTGACTGGTTGGAAATAATTTCCTGATTTGTGTCAGCTTTGATGTTTAAGCTGTGGACTCAGGAACCTGATTTGCAGAATTGACAGGCCTAGTTTAAACCTTAGGAAGGCTGAATATGAACAGTGACCGGTTAAATGTAGGTGCATCACTGGTGTACATGGAGGGAAATCACAAGAAGCTTTTGTTAGTGCAAATGTAAACTTAGGTTTACCATTTATGATGGCAGGAGTGAATTTCTGGATATCAACAGCAGCTTTTTTTTTTTTTTTTTCTGTCTTAAACAGGAGTGTGACCAGGTACACATAGAAGATGTGGCATCTGATGATAATGGCCAAGATTTAAGGTGGCGTACTGGGGAATGAATGAAATGCACAGCAGTGTAATATGTTTTTTTTTTCAGGGCTTCAGAAAGAAACCAAATTGTAATGGGGTTAAGGAATGGAGGTCAGCCTTGTTCAGGGCCTGAAACTTGGCAAATGGTGTTTACTTGCTGGGAGTATTTTTTTTTTTTTTGGGGGGGGGCAACTTTAAGACCTACAAAAGTTTAAGACTTTTGGAATTATAATATGAATTACGTTGTCCAGCTTTTGAATATTACCTCTGTGCTCAGTGATGTGACCTGAGTGGAGAACCAGCACCCCACATGTGATGGTTTTGGCCTTTGAAAGTCTCCCTACATTTTGTACCCCGCTGTGAGCTGATCTGGCTCTGGGAAGGTCTGAGGAATGCCTGTCTCTCCGGGAGAAAGAAATGTGGGGGAGGTGGTAAGGCAGGACCTGCTTCCTGCAGTCGTGGGCTGGTAAAGCAGCTCCTCTGCTTGTGGAGCAGTAGCTGTGATCTGGAGAGGCAGATGTTATGTTTGGAAAATACTGCACCGAGATTTATCACTGCAGAATGAGAGGGGCTAGTGGGAAGGATGGTGTGTACCGCAGAGACGCGAGCAAAGAGCAAATGAAGGGTTTGTGTTGGAGGGTGTGGAGGAGGAGCTGCTGTACATTGCAGCGCAGCAGTTCAGGTCGGGCAGTGAGTGTAGCTGGGTGCTAGAGCGTGTTGCCCAGAGAAGCTGGGCTCTGCTGCCAGGAGAGCCGTGGTGGTTCTTCCTCGTGGTGCTTTCCTAGCTGCAGTCAGAGCTGAAATCTGCAGCCCGGCCAGAAAGAACGCAGTGGTTCTGATGCTGCGGCACGTGTATCAGATCTGTTTTTCTTTAATAGCAACTACAACTTCTCCACGGATGGCTTCAGCGGCTCAGGAAGTAATGCCAATCACGGTTCATCAGTTGGTGTTCAGGGTGGAGTGGACTGGATGAGAAAACTGGCCTTCCGCTACCGCAGGGTGCGAGAGATCTACGACAAGTACAAAACTAATGTGGGAGGTGAGTGTTCCCGTGCGCCAGTGTCTGGGGCCCTAAGCAGTCTGTGACACCAGACGTGGTCCTTCCTGGCAGCGGTTCCGTACAGTAGCTTTTGCCTTCCTATATGTGTGAACTCAAAAAGTCACCATCCTGGTAATGCTAAATGGGATCAAATCTCTGCGGAATGCAAGAGGGTGCACCTTCCAAAACTGAACAGCATTCCAGGGCAGTCTCTTGTTATCATGTAGGTAGAGGTGGTCAGTCCGTCCCATAGCTAAAGGTTTGGTGCAGTGTCCCTTTGCTGCCTTCGAATGAAACGCTGCCTATGTCTGCGTAGAACAGCCCTAGATGACTTCCATATCTCTCTGCTGAGGAGGCCTTTTCACCTGTGTCTTGATAAAACCTTTTATTATCCATTGTCAGGAAGTAAAACGTTCACCCTTTTGGCTGCTGTGCTTGCAGTCTGACGTCTCTTGATTCTGTTTGTGAAGTCACTTAAAATCTCCTATTTTTGCTTCCGTTCCAAAACTAAAGCAGTAATAAGGATGCGAACCATAACTCTTGATAGAAATCAAATGTCAAAAAACCTTCTGTTCAGTCTGAATCTTGGCATTGAGATCCTTAGGAACAGGGTGCTGCTGGAGCAGCTCATCTGACTGGGTGACTTGGCCTGGTGGGTTTGGGGTTTGGGTACCCTTAACCTAAGCAAAAGAAGCTTGGTACAACATTTTCTTGGACATAGTTTTGACAAATGGGTGATCAAAACTATAACTTTCAGCCTTAGAAGCATAAGTCTGCCTTTCAGTGTGCCACAGTTACCTTGCTTCTGGTAGGGATCAGACCATTTTTGTGTATTTTATATGTGGGAGATCTGGATGTGGAGTTTTCAGGACATGTCTAAAGCTACATGGTGAAGCAGCTGGCAGTGCAGCCCCACATGGTGTTGTTGTCAGGGGTGTATTGAGGAGCAGTGGGGCAGGAGTGAATGGGGGTCATATTGCATGGCTGGGAATTGAGTGCAAATGGTTTCAGGGTCAAGGGGCTCTTTTTTTTGTTGAGTTTTGTTTAGTAATGGAAGCAGGTTTGAGTGTATAGTCACCGTTTCTGGCTGCTTTTAATTTGAAACTGGGTGCTTTGAGAAAATCATATCTAAAAGAAAGGGTCCTTGGGCCTGTGTGGAGGTCTGGTGGGGTGACTGCAGGCATGACCTCAGCCTGCACCTGCTGTATGGGTGTTTTGTACAAGAGAAATGCATTTTGTTGCGTGTATCCTAAGAACTGCACAGGGCTCACCTGTGTCATTGGAAGGGGATTTCCCCCATTGCCTTGTGGCAGTCTCAGCTTTCAGATTACCTCCGTGTGGTTTTATTTATTGCAGAACGGGCAGGTGTTAACTGAGCTACGGCCCTGTCTGTGTTAGAATTACCAGCTCAGCTGAGAAGCTTGTGCTGCTTGCTTTCCAGGCCTTCTTAGCCCACAGAAGAGGGAAGCTCTGCAGCGACTACGAACTGACATAGAAGTGTTAACGGATTCCTGGCTGGAAACTGCATTAAAGTCCCTGCTGCTCATACAGTCCAGGTATGGAAACTGGAAACATGGCTGTTGCTTGCTCAGCCATCCTTCCCACTGAGGTTTGGGTGCAGTTACAGCAGCGCCCACATGTGGTATTAGGGCTGCTTGTCACAGGTTCTGGGAAAAGAAATGAATGTGTGCGGGAACTTCACTGCTGAGCACCCTTTGGGACCTTTCTGTGACAGCATCCTTTGTTAGGAAGGTCCTTTTAATAGGACTGTGCTGGAGAAATCGCATTTCTGGAGGAGAATATCTGAAGTAAACAAACAAACTAAAAACAAATAAATAAAAATCTTAGCCTCAGAGAAGCTGGGCAGCAAAGTTCATGGTACTTTGGAAAGCTGAGAAACCTTCCCCAGAGTACCCTTCAGCACTGCTAGGTGTTGACATGCTGTTGCAAGATTTTTTTTTGTGTGTGTTTCTTTCTTTTAGAAAAAGCTGTGTGAACATCCTGATCACAACCACCCAACTGGTGCCAGCTCTTGCCAAAGTTCTGCTGTATGGATTGGGCGAGGTGTTTCCCATTGAAAATATTTATAGTGCTACGAAAATAGGTAAGGGGCTATGCTGGGCACCTGGCACTGAGGAGTTGTTTGTGGGTTAGCTGGGATTTTTACACAGGAAACACCGTGTCTGCAGCTGACCAGCACCTGGCTGATGAGATGCAGGTGACCGCTGATAACACCGGTGGCTCCTGGTCTTAGAAGCCAAACTGAACGTTCTCCCCTTCCCAGGAAGACAAGAATGTTTTTTGCCCTGGGAAGAAGGGGCTTGTTCAGACCTCTGTTTCTCTCTGCCCAAAGCTCATTATAGTGGGATTGTCTTTTGACAGGCAAAGAGAGCTGCTTTGAGAGGATTGTGTCACGATTTGGAAAGAAAGTCACCTATGTGGTGATTGGCGATGGGCGTGACGAAGAGGTTGCAGCTAAGCAGGTGGGTTTCTGCAGGGCTGGGAGAAGGGTTGGTGCAGAGGGAAGTTCTTTTTTGTGTCAGTCTTTTCTGTGGGGACTCTTTTTCCAGGGCTGAATTGTTCAGCCCTGGGGCAGAGGAGGGAAACTTTGTGTTTGATTGAAGGCGCTACGTTAAGGCCAGTGATATGGTTTACAGCTTCTGTTCTGCTCTTGTTTAGGATTCTTGTTTGTTCATGGGTATTTGCAGTCTGTTAGTGTAGCACTGTCCCTGTAAAACAGTCTCTTGGTGCAGCATGCCTTGATCATCGTGTGAGCCTGTCAGCCGGGATAAAGCAGCATCTCAGAAGCACTGAGGGAGCTGGGACTGCCAGCAGCCAGATCAATACGCAGCATCTGCCGTTAGTCTGAGTTCCAGAAGAGGGGCAAGCAGCTGATTGATTTGGACAGGCCTGAATGGGCCGTTCACTCGTGTCAATTAAAGGCAGCAAAGTGCACAGACTGCTGTCAGGACAGCAGCTCTCAGGCTTCGCGCCGCCTGCCGTGTGCCAGACCTGCCACCCACATGGGTTCCTTGCAGCCCTGGAAGGGCTTTGCTCTGTGGAGCAGCACCTCACAGGCCAGTGCTGAGGCTTCCGTCACACTCTGCAAAGCAGCTGACAGTCAGTGCTGGCGCCTGTCACGAGCAGGTGTGCAGATAAGAGAGCCTTCAGGTACCGGTGTGCATATGGCTGAGAGCACGCTGCGCTCCGTCAGCGCTGTCACGAGTGCTGCATTGCACAACTCTGCAGCTGCACCTTGACTGCTTCCACCTAGCTGTAAAATGACTCCAATAAAACCGACTTTATCTCCTTGTTGCAGCACAACATGCCTTTCTGGAGGATCACAAACCACGCAGACCTTGTGTCCCTCCACCAGGCCCTTGAGTTAGACTTCCTGTAAGAAGCTGGAACAAAGACATGACTGCAGCTCCTGCCAGCCCTCTTCATCACTGGGGAGGCAAAAATCTCATACGTCTGGGGACTCCATTTTCAGCTTGATGAAAACATCATGCAAATTGTACAGTAGAACGTGACAGCAGGTCATTTCCTCAGGAGCACAGACTGGCCAAGTCCAAAGGTGTCCTGCAGAGAAGCACTAGACTCAGCAGAGCTAGAGCTTGCCTGAAGAAAAGACTGATGGAAGCCAGCTGAATTCTTCTAGCAGGTAGTCTGCAGAGGGAGGGGTAATACAACTGAGAAGGCTCTTACAGATACTTCTGCTTTTCTATTCAGCTTAGTTATAGAACCCAAGTAAACATAAAACCTTATTTTTATAGAAAAATATTGACGGCAGAGCTGAACCTCCCTTGTTTTGCAAAGCTGAAAAGAGCTATTGTTTGTTTTTTTTTTTTTTCCATGGGAAATATTAATGAAAATGTCAAAAATACCTCTACTGCTGTGAAAATATGTCCTCTCTCCTCTGAGTGTTCAAAGCAGTTAATTTATTATGGTATCCTTACGTTATTTCTTCAACATGGGATTTCTGGAAAATAAAAAAATAAGGGAATGTTTCTCGGATAAGTGGTTCCTTGCAGAGGGAAGTGTTGCTGCTGGTTGATCCCGTTGCCTTCTAGTTGACGTGAGTTCACTGCACGTGGCTCCAAGCCCTGTCACCACGTGGAGATCACTGGATTCCAGCTATCCATGACCCCAAGTGTAGATCCCACAGATTTTCCCTGTATGGAAAACTGCCTGTGAACATTGGATATAGCGTGACACTATTGAAGAACAGTGCTGAGAAGTGAGCAGAGTCCTAGTTTGGACTCAGAATAATATGAGAGAACTAAATCCTCACGAATGTTACAAAGAAGGATGTGGTAACTGATCTTCACCTCTGCTTTTCTGACTCCATCTGTGAGAGTATGTTGCTTTTGGTAGAATCAGATTCCATTTTCTTGTATTCTTTGCATTAGCCTAACTACGTAGTTAGAAACAAAATAAAATCCTTGTTCAGAGGGACTTAATTTTGTAAGACACTGTGACTTGCCAGCCTGGAGCATGCTGGCCTGGGAAGTGATGGATACACTGATTTTTTTTTTTTTTTTTTTTTGCTACCATCTCAGAAAAAAAGCTCCATCAGTGCTGGGGGCATTGCTGGGGTGGCTCAGCACACGCACTGCTGTGCCCTGTGAGTGACCGCTGTTAGGCGTCTGTCCCTGTGCTGGCTCTGTCACCGCTGACGGGGTGCGAGGGCGTGCTGTGGATCCCCAGAGCTGAGGGACTGGATACAGGCGTCTCTGTTTCCAATGTCCCAAGCTCCAGTTTTAGTTTTAACAGTAAGTACAAATCAGAGGAATTTTTCTTTCTGCACAGCGGCCCCAGGAGGTGGAGCCGTCTGCTTTCCAGCCAGCTCCTTGCTGGGTGTTGGCTGAGTGCTTGGATCTCAGGCGGATGCTCTGGGTCTGCTTCTTCCTGCAGGAAGCCTCTGCTTCAGGAGTGTGCTGTGTGTGTAGGAGCTGCTGCGTGAGGGCAGTGGTAGCTCTTGTCCCCTCAGAATGCCTGAGGAGCCTGTTTCTGCTGCAAGCATTACTCAGCAGCTCAGCCATGGGGATTTGCTCTGGCAGCTGCTGCTCTGCTCACAGCTGCTGCCCCAGCAGAGCCCCTGGAGCAATCCTGGGGTGCACTGTCAGCGCTCAGCAGTAGGGTCTGCGGAGAAGCATGAGCTGGAGCCCCCAGGATGAGCAGAAGTTGTGCTCTGCCACTGCTGTGTGTACAGGGGGAGAGCTCACGTCTGTTGCAGGGTGTTTCCCCATGGCTGGGGCAGTCTGTGTAGGTGCACGCTGGTGTTTCACAGCAGCATGAGCCCTGAGCAGAGCAGAAGGCTGGAGATGGGGCAGGGCTAGTTTACTGCTGGGGCAGGAGAATCATAGAATGGTTGGGTTGGGAGAGACCTTAAAGCCCCCCCAGCCCCACCCCCTGCCGTGGGCTGGCTGCCCAGGGCCCACCCAGCCTGGCCTGGAGCACCCCCTGACCTTGAACATAGTCTGGTTCGTTCAAGGTCCCTGTGAAGGTTTGTTGCTGCATCAGCGAGAGCAAGTCTGTTAGGAAGGGAGTCACGTGGAGAAGCAGTCCCCTTATTTCTGGAGGTCTGAGTGTTACCAGATCAGGACATCTCTGAAGCTACAGAAGAGTCTCTGCTGGCTGCTCGTTCTCTCTCTGCGGGTCCCCAGCCCACCCAAAGGTCTCTTTGTGGGCAGGCCTGGGTGTCATCACAGCCGGTGAGCGCAGCCACTCTCCTGCCCGCAGAACCTCGGGGCTGAGACCTGTGCCTTACCCCTGCCACCCGGCATCCCACAGGGAGCCGAGCTGCCCCCAGGTGCGGGATGTGAGCGCTGGGACCCAGGCACCCCGCAGCCGGCAGGCCTTGCTTTCTTTGTTTACTTTAAAATGTTTTAAGGAAATTTTAAAATGGCAGCAAAATTTTAGCTGAGTGTGGACCTATTGCAGCCAGTGACATTTCATACTGATAATTATACGATGTCTCCTTGAATGTATGTAAAGTGCTTTTATATTAGGAGGTTGGTGGTACATTTCTGTGTTTGTTTAATAAAGGTTGACCTGGCTATTTTATTTTTTCCCTCTGCTGGCTGATGTTAAGACTTTTCCTGTCTCCCGTGTGGCAGGTACAGCATCTTTATCCAAGCAGTGATTTGCTTCTGTGTCTCTTTCCTCTCCCATTATTCCCAACCTGGCTGTAAGCTGAACTGCTGACAAATCTGTGTCCGTGACCGAGAGCTGGCCTGGGCACGCACAAGCAGCTGCTGGCCTCTCCCAGCTCCCTGCAGAAGCTTAAACCACAAACATTAACAGCTCCACTAACACCACGCACTGCCGTGTGCCCTGCAGGCAGCGCGGCTGTTGCCCCTCGCCCTGGGGTGTCCCAGAAAGCAGCAGCAGCCCCCGGAGCCTGCAGCAGCCTCTGCCGCGCTCACATCCCATCTGTGGGGAGCCCAGGGGCCGCCTGCTGTGCAGCCTCGGCCTGTTTGTGTTCTGTGTAATGGGAACTGTCCTATGAACTGGAAAAAAAAATAAAGTCTTTATTTTCTATAGTCGCTGCCTCTGCCTGTTCTCTGGGAACCCCACAGTCAGTCCCCATCCTCTGAGATGGGCTGGGTCAGTGGCAGCGCAGGCGCTGGGGTGCTGTGCCGCAGGTCCCCGCAGCTCCTGTGTCCCCTGGGGGTTCCCACAGGAGCCAGCAGTGTCCTTACCTGGACTTTGGCTCTTCCCTTTCGCACAAGTCCACCAACCAGCCCTCTTCCCTGCGCAGCTGCTTAGCCACGGTGCCGCTGTCCTTTGCCCTGGGCTTATCCTATGGTAGGGGTGCGTTGCAGCAGTTCAGGTGCATTCTGCTGCCTTCCCCTGCGCTGCCCTTTCCAGGCAGCTGATCCAGGCCAGGAGCCTGACCTGCAGCCCCACTGCTGTGCCATAGCTGCAGGCTGTGCAACAGCAGAAAGAGCCAGGAGCTGGCACTGCGACAGCCCCAGCCCTGTGCCCAGCCCCAGCCCGCCCCAGGCCCTCAGCCTCACACCCGGGAGCGGCCACGTACAGCCCAGAACCTGCCTGCGGCTCCGCCAGTCACAGCCGCAGCAGCACTGCCTGGAGGGGTTGTTGGTGGTAGAACCATCTGCACCAGGTGACAACAAGCCAGAAGTGCTGAGCCAAGCTGCAGCCCCAGGAGAGCCCAGGGCCTTGTGGTGCCCCAGCCTGTGCTGCTGCACCCTAGGCTTTCAGGCACCTTCTGACCCCTGCCCTTCCCCTGCTGAGAGCCCAGGCTGCATGGGGAGCCCCCACCTTCCTCCCTGCCCCTCTCAGCAGGGCTCTGAGTCACATCTTGACACCAGGCAATCTTTGACCTTAACAGCAAAACAGCAGAGTCAGGAAATTGCTGGCTGTGAACAGAAACATCCAACAGCTGCTGTCAAGCAGGGAGCGAGCCCTCTGCTACCAGCAGCCACGTTCACGAGCAGCAACCTTGGGAGCTGGCACCAGGACAGGCCCAGAAAAGACGAACAGTTGCTCTGTCTTTTTCTTTTTTTTTTTTTTTAATGCTAGTAATAAATAACAACAGACAACAGTGCATTCACAACATGTTGGCCCCCATCATGAGCACCGTGACTTTCCCCTGCAGAGGGAGCCACGCTGAGTGCCATGGGACCAGCCAGGCACCTGCAGACCACCCCAGCTTTCTGCCAGACCCCTCTGCAGCCGTGGCACCGAGCTGCCCAGAGCAGCAGAATGGAGCGCACACAGGAAAAGCCAAGAGCAAACCCATCTCCCCAGCAAGTCGAACCATTCTGACGAGGCACAAACCCTCCCCAAAGAGCTGGAGGACCTGGCCTCAGAGAGCAGAGTCGCCAGCAGCAGCCCCGTTCAGTGAGCGCTGCTCTGCCAGTGCAGGCACCGGGAGTTGGCACTGTGCGAGCTGCCGCATCCGCCTGTTCACGAGGTCTGGCTCCCGGATGGAGCGAAACTGCACCCCATCGGTCCTCCGTCTGCCATCCACCTCGTCGCAGCCGCCCCACTGCCGTGCTCGCACGTTGGGGTGCAGCCACCTGTAGTAGCCGACTCTCAGCAGCAGCCCCAGGAGGTAGCAGGGCAGAGCAGAGCAGAGCAGCGGGATGAGGTATGGGTGCTCCTCCGAAGAGGGATGGTACCAGAGCCAGGACAGGGCCAGCAGCATGCTGTCCACCAGGATGAAGCTGTGGTAGATGATGCTGCGGTGCAGCGTCCTCCCCTCTGCCACATTGAACCAGCTGAAGTAGAGGATCACGGCCACCACGGCCCGGTAGAGCTGCTCAGGGCCGGGCGACTCCATGAAGTCCGTGCCCTGCAAGCTGACCCAGAGGAACATCGCCAGCCACACGAGCGGAAAGTGCACAGCGATGCCATAGGGCCACAGCAGGGCGAAGAGGGCAACCACGAGGATGCGGGGGCAGATGAGGAAGAGGTTCCACAGGAAGTAGACAACGGAGGAGCCCCAACTCAGTGTGTACTTGTCCTGCAAGAAGGAGCGCAGGGACTGGTGATAGTCCAGCAGAGACCAGGCCACACACAGGAACGAAATGCAGATCCCCAGTCCTGCAAACACAGCAGCAGACATGCAGAGGGCAGACCAGGCTGGGCCTGGCCCTGCTCCAAACATCCCCCTGCCTGACTTTGCTAAAACGAGCCTCCCACCAGCATGCAAAGCAGCAGCTTCAGGGGGACAGAGCATCAGTACCTCTGTTTCTCCCCTTGCATCTTGCATCCCTCGTTTCCTGCCCTCCCCGAGCAGCAGCTGCTCCTGGAGGAGGCCTCCCTTTGTCCAAGCCTGGCTGCACCAGGGCCTGGGGAGGAGGCAGCAGGACCGAGCAGCTCTGCAGAGCCCAGCTCCTCAGCCAGGGAACCCCCACTCCATGCCAGCAGGAGATGAGCTCTGGCTCCATGGCCAGCACGCAGCAGGGCTCCTCCCTTCCTCACAGAGGCACTTGCATGGGCTCTTCCCCACACCGGGACTGGCACCAGAGCACCTCCTCAGCGGGCTCCTCTCCATGCACGTCCCCAGCTGCACCTCACCCTCAGCAGAGCTCCACAGCAGGCTCCTGGCCTCTCTGCTGACCCTTGGCCCAGCTCGTGCTGTGCTCGCAGCACCACAAGCCCAGGCAGATGCAGCGAGTGCATCCCAGGCACAGCCCTCCTGGGGTCACAGGGGAAGGACTACGGGGGTCCCCCAGCTTCAACCCTCTCCAGGGCCAGTGCAGGCCATCGGGACACACAGGACTGGTCTGCTGTCCTGTGTGTTGTGTCAAGAAGCTGGATGTGGGACAAGAATGACTGGAGAACCCCAAGCAAGGGCAGAAGAACAGTGTCCTGCTGCACCTCAGACATCCCAGCAGGTCCCCCATTGCCTGCACCCGGCCATCCCCTCCCCTGCCCCGGCCCCTCACCCTGGGAAGACTCTGCCTTGTTCGTCTGCAGAATGACGTAGAGCAGCAGGGCGAGCTGCGGGGTGTTCTCCAGGAAGGTCTCGAAGAGGCGCAGCATGCTGATGTCGTGGGACAGAAAGGCCAGGTAGCTCTGCCTCTCCTCCTCCGCCGCCGCCCTCGCCCAGCACAGCCTCCAGCCCACCCGCAGAGCGTGCAGGCACCTGCACGGGGACACGGCCGTGGGTTGGCGGACACATGGCACCAGCGGCCGGGCGTGAGGCTGCTGCTCGCTGCCACGCGGTGTTTGGCAGCTCCCTCCCTGCCTACGCGACCTCCGGGCCGCTACACGCGGAGCTGCTCTGCCTCCCGAATCCGCTTGCTCAGGCATTCGGAAACAAAACGAACGCACAGGGCGCTGCGTTTCCTCCTGGCCAACTCCAACATCGACAAGGCGGCCCGGCGGCCTCGGGCGCTGGGCGCCGGCACGGCGCAGCCCCTGCCTCCCGGAGAACCAACGGGGCA
>VXAV01000247.1:0-11344 GCA_013399715.1 Alectura lathami
GGCCAAAGTTGGCCCTTCTAAAGTCCAGGGTTGCGATTCTGTTTGGTATTCTGTTCCGTACTTGAAACTGATTATTCATATTTGTTCTGCCTTCACTGAATGCAATATCCAATGTCAATGCATATTTAAATTATAAGAGAGTATGTATACTCCCTCTTCTCCTGTAATGTGAGAGAAGTTCCTTGCTGCAATTCACGTCCATCTAATCTCTGCAGCAGGTGTGATTTGTATAGATTACAAATCCAAACTGCAGATAATGTGACTCTGTGATTCTGTGATAAGCAAAAAAATTTATGATCTGTTATGGGACTAATGAAATCCCAGAGTATTGACAGAAGTGACCAGTTCCATTGGATGATCTGTAAGATTACCGTCTGTAATTTTTTTTTTTTTTTTTTTGTATTTTTTTCTTATCATTCTTCTCAAACAGTGGAAAAGAAATTAAAAAAAAAAAAAAAATGTAGTGGAAAGGCCTTTGAGACCAGCTGCACAGACACATTTGCGTTCAAACAGACTGTCAGGTTACTGTTGTTCAAATTCTAACCATGAGTGTTAGAAACTAAAAGAACTGAAGAAATTCCTGTCTTGATGTATTACAGCATGAAGTACAAAACGAAACTTCCTGTGGATGTTTCAAGGAGGTTCCTAGCACAAAAAGAATAAATGGATTTCCAGCCACGTAACAGCAGAAATCCACTACAGAGACAGGTAACCTATGAATGTAACAGTGGGAAAAGTGAAAGAAGGCTCAGATGCAGTAAGTTTACTTTAAAAACAATTCCCTTATATTTGCAATACCAAAATGTTGTCTTTTGATTTAGCACACACTGGAAGAAATTTTTTAACAAATATAGTCACACCCTGGGGCAAGGACAACTGCAGAGGGCAAGGCTGGCTTTTCCTTACATTTAAAAGCACAAAGTTAGGGAAGGAACAAAATACAAAGTTTCCTTTTCTATGGCTTTGTTGAAGAAGCAAGGGGCATTTTTCACACACAACAGCACAGAGTGCTACTCTGTAAAACTTGATATCAATTGCTAATGTGAATGGGATAATTGCATAGAGCAGTCACATTTGAAAAATATTTGGCGCCTGATTTTTCACTCTTCATAAAAATATTGCCTGAGCAATATTTATTTCAACACTTGTTTACTGTAACTTCTATTTTCATTGTAACTTTGTGAAGCACTGAAAGTTCACTAAACAAACCAACCTTTTTCCCCATACCCACCAAAAATTAATGAAAACATACCAAAGGCAACTGCTTTTTAACTTCCATCCAGTTTCTCATTATCATTCCCCTTCTCATCTCCTCCTTCACTCAAATGCTTGGATCAGAGACTTGCTCCTAGGCTTACTTTGTAGGTAACTGGCACTTGTTCATTTTAATGACTGTCACTCTCTCAACATGAATATAAGAAAGGCTTTACTCTTTTATTCAAATAATGGTCCAAGTATTATGAAAATAAGCCTCGTGAAGTATTTCATGCTGGGCATGTAATGAACTCCAGAATAGCAACTGTTTTAAGTCCTGTCTGCAATTCCTTCTGTCTGTCTGCTGGAAGATGTGCCAGTCAAGGAGCACACAATCATCTAGTGAAAAGGTGGAGATAAAAATCCACAAGTGCTAGGTCTGAATCAGACCAAACCCAACATCTTTTGACTTTTTTTTTCATAAAATGGAGCTTGTTGGGCCTGTAGCACCTCAGTGAAATCAACAGTCCTGTCAGTTCTACTTTACAACATTTTTCCAGATTCTTAGGCCTGTGGGGAAAACTCAGCTTTTCAGAGTTTCTCATCTGTGACAGACCTTCCCATCTCAATTATCAAGACCTAGAGCTTCAGTTTTGTTCCATTAGATGGTATCTCATCAAAGATCAAGTTTAGATCAGCAATACATTACAAGTGCATTTATTGCCCTCTCAGTGTTCTGAATTTGAGTTTTGAATGAGGCATCAGGAGGCAGAATTAAGGAAAGAAGAGACAGTTTTAAAGTTCACCACTACAAAGGATCTACAGTGAATCTAAATGCTAGATTACCAGCATCACTATATGGAAAACGCCAGTGACTATTCTTGTTTTACCATTGTGGGATTCTGTTATGATAGCAGTGATCTATCATAGATTAGCATCAAATTAGTATAGTGTTCTGGGAGCTGAATTATTATTAGACATCTGGGATCTAATAGTGAAAAGAAGGAGGTCAGATAATCCTGAGTTTCTGATCTAGATTAATAGCAACAAGCCAAACACACTCCCTGTTTTCATCCAAGAAAACGATGCAGCTAGGACTATACCTGACAGTTTCACATACCACAGCTACACCCAGGGAGCCAGCCAGAAGTTCAGCGGGTTTTCTTGTTACAAAACCAAATTACACACAAATGGATTTTAACATGCCCCTTGGCCTGGTTTGGCATTAAGGATTCCAACAACAACGTGGTGATGCCAGCCATCCCTGCCAGATTCCCACTGCCCAACCCAAAACCAATGTCTGAACAGTGAGTTCCCCCACCCTGCCCTCAGCAGAGGGCACAGACCTGGGCTTCACTCTCACTTGGGAAGGATTTGTAAATAACACACCTGCTGTGTGTTAAAAAGAGAAAAGCGGAACAGCTGGTCTTTATTCTACCCAGTTTATAATCAAACAAGTTACCAAGTGAGATTTTGCAAGTATCTAAGAGATATAGATACAATTTCACATCTCTTTGCAAGTATACAGGTTTCTGTACATACTGGAGAAATGAACTTGGCAAATGAGCCTGCTTTTCAGCATGGTGTCAGAATGCCTTGAAGCATTCATTCCACCTGAAGACAAAAAAAGGCAAGTCCATCACCTTAAAATACACATTGTATTTGGTTTTCTGCTTTTCTGTAAATATATCCTTTTCTGTAAATGTATTTTCTTTACTGATATCACCTTTGTGAGACATGGATGATAGTCCTTCTGTCTTCCATTATAGAAGGACCACTGACTGGTAAAACTGGTTCCCTCCCAAAGCCATCTTTCATCCTAGTGTTAGAGGGAAAATATAACAGCCCTAAGACAGAAATGCCAGCAATCTCAAAAACGACCACATGTGCTCTACTACTCATTTCTCAGGTGCAAACTGCATTCTCTTCCTCCACAACTAGTTTTCAGATGAGACTATAACATGAAAGCTTTGTCTGTGTTTTCTCTTTACGGAAGTTGATTAACAGAATTCAAAATTAATCCAGCCTACTGACTGAAACTGGTGATTCTTTCAAATAAGTGACAGTTTGTGCTATTGAGGACCTCTTTTAGACTGCCACTGGGGCCAGGATTACAGCACCAAATCTTGTGATTACAGGCATAAAAATGTGGCTTTACCTGCAGAGTGGATCAGATACAGTTCTGACCTAAGAATGTTGTGTTTTTGTTAGCAGAAATTCTCTCCTCGGCACCCTCTGCACATCCTTCAGCTTCAATATAAGCAATCCTGAATTACAAATTTAAGTTCCCTGTGTGTTTTTTAGTTCCTTATGGTTCAGGTACAAAGATTAGCAAGAAATATAATGCCCAATCTTGTCTTTGCTGTGTCATAACGGCTGTTTTTCTCAACTTCATCTCCAATTCTGCAGTCCTGTACCCTATATTTCTCCTTGTCAAGGTATTTCTGAAGGCCTGAATCCAGCCAGCAGAGAAGAGACATAAAGTATGAAGCAAATTACAGGCTATTTTATTCTGATACCCGATGGCTAAATTATATTTCCTACGGAACTCATGTTATTGTTTACTGTCATAGAAACATCCCTTTATTCACATTGCTCTTAGTTGCTTATTTTCAGTGAGTGTCAGAAGTTTTTTGTAGTGAATGTGTACTTCGGTAAAAGTATCAAACTTCTTGTACACTCAAAGATTACTCGATTTACAACAGGAAGATCCTGCAGCTGGCAGGTTTGGCAGGTACTCATTGAAACTTCTCTCCAGCAACCCTAGTAAATAGACTTCAGTAACCTGTCAGACATAATATTTATGATTTTATCTGTTTAAATTCCATTCCATTATTATTTCAATCCATTTGTTATGTCTCCTGATTTCACCCCAAACTGGTAATGCCTTCCTGACCCAAACCCTGACCAGACACATTTGTTCTACTGTGCTCCACTTCATCTTCCCTGCTTCATGTCTGCTTCTGAGCTTCCAGGCCAAGATACACTATCTCCAAGAGAAGGACACCATTCTGCAGGTGGTGACAGGACTCTACAGCAGTGCAATGTCATGAGAGTAGAAAAGAGGATTGTAAGGCATTGTGGGGAGTCTGCACAATAAATATTGCCATATCTGTAAATGACACCCAAGGAAGGAGAAAATACAAGGTGAGACTCCAGCAGCCTTGCTCTGCAACATCAGCAGATGCACATGCAAAGCAACATGTGGGTTTTTTCAAGGGGGAAATACGACCAGAGGAAGAGCTGTCAGAGCTGATTTCCATTTCCCCGACTTCCCTGGTCTCAACCCTTTGTTTGCTGGGTTTCTTTTAGTTTATATTGCAAAAGCACTGCATGATGTCTCTCAGGCTTTGTTTTCAGCATTTGCACTCTCCCTTGCTGTCACAACGGAAAAGATGTTAGCCTTTGCTTTTTCAAGGTAGAACTTCTTAATCATATTTTTTGAAAGATACACTATTCAGTAATGTAGACATTTCAAACCCGAAAGAACAAGTAAAACAAATGCATGGGCTCTGAATACCTTAATCACTCCCTGCATTTTAGTGTTTCATGATCTGCAATATCAGAATTTTTCAAAGTTATATGTAATAAAGGTGACCTTTTCACTTCTCAGGAAAAACTCTAAATAATTAATTATCTGTCTGGTACTAACGTCAATAAATATAGTCATCATTTCTCGAGCACTCTGACAGCAGTAGGGAAAAAGTAATACATTCAGGTTTCATGAACTGCACTCCCTGAAACTGAGCTTTCTTGGATTTACAGTGCTCTCTTGTGGCCAGACCAGGCATCTACAATCCAATAATTGCTACCCTAAAACCTTAGTCTCTTGACCACTATTGCTGCTCGCGAAGTGCCTCAAAATGCTACAGGCATAAAAATCTGCCAAACAGATGGTTTTAATGACATATGTTCTCTGTCTTATTTTTTTTTAACCCCACTGGCAAGTTACTTAAGTTGTCAGTTTATCCAAATCATTCACAAAATACTTAACTATTTGAAAACTGTAAAAATTTACTCTTCTGCATGAAAGAATAGTTTAACACGACCTTTTTCCTTTAAACAACTTGAATTTCTATCATGGATTTTAAATCTATGATTCACAGGTGTTCGGACATACCACCAAATCTCCTTGAGAACTGTGGCCTCAATGTTAAAAAATAGGTGTATCTAGAGCAAAGGGAATCTGCTTCAACCTGTCACTGTGTGCTCAGCCCAGATCCTCTTCTGTGCTCTCTCCATTTTAAACGGGCACTGAGCAATAGCTGTAGACTTGCATTACCTCATGTGGGAAGGTGGGACATGAGAGTGTGTGGAGGCAGCCATGGGCAGGGCTGTACACAGACCACCACAATGGTGACAGCCATGTGCTTGTGGTGGGGCACAGAGTCTGCTATCTTCCTGTCCACAGCCTTGTCCAGCCCTTCCCACCACTCTACTCTGCCAGCTTCCTGACCAGGAACTACTTCATTTTGGTTTTCCGCTTTCAGCCACAGATCCCCCCCTCCCTTTAAAAATCTCCCAGCATTATCCTACGCCAAACTTCCCTCACTCCTTCCAAATCCTCTCACTCTTCCTAGCCCTCTTAATCACCACTCCTCCCTGGAGGTCTCTTCTCCTGCTTTGGGTTGCCACCCCTCACTGACTTAGCTCAAACTCTCACTGACTTTAGGGCCCCAATGTTCAATTTGCCCACTCCTTGCAGTAACAGATGGACATGCACTAGGTTTTGCAGCACCGAGAGAGGCACTCACAGCTCATCTTATCTCTGTCCTGTCAGTCTCAGATGCAGAGAAAGGTGGGCTTAAAAAAACTCCAGTGAGCTCTAGTATACACCAAAACCAGATAAATTGGTGGGAAATGCCTGCTATGTCCCTCTGCATTGAGGTGGTAGGTCCAGGAAGAAAACGCCTGGTAGCATTCTCCTGGTGGAGAAGTCTGCAGGTGGGTGGTGTCTCACCTGATGTCTTCACTAGTGGTTTACAGAGGTTTTCAGAGAGGCTTTTGATCAGTAAAAGCATTCAATAGCAAAGGTATAAATCAAGAAGAATCTCTCAATTAGAGCGGACCATTTTTGTTATTACCAGACTCAAGCACATCCATAGTAAATCAGAAAAATATAATGAAGGAGGGAAGGAATGAAGGAAACCTTGAATCAAAAGTTAGAAAAAAATTGAACAGAAATCTGAAAATTAATTAGCATCTGCACTGACTGGGCATTTTTCTTTACATAAAATATCCAGTTTTATTTCACTGTTTTTACTATTAATGTAAAAACAAGTTCTCAAAGGAATGATAAATGCAATATATCTAGTGTAATATTTAAGACAACTTCATCTAAAATTTTCAAAGAAAAATTTTAGGGAAACAATGCTTTTTATCTTCCTGATGTTCTTCTTTTCCCACTGAATTTAAATTGCCCTTCAAATGCTTTACACTTCATAAATAGCCTTGATATTCTTCCTCTGTGTTATTGCATAAGTAGTTGTAGCATCGCTGTTGGACAGTCAGCCTAGAAAAATAAAGAAACAGAAAACTAACCTGTAAGAAATTCTCATTTTTACAAACAATAGTCAAATTACAAAGTGTAAACCAGAGGATGAAGCTTAAAATTCTTCTTTGAGATAATTATCTCTTTGGAGTACCAAACTTCTGTTTTTCCAGAACAGGTATACTTATTTCAAAGACTATAATCTTCTGAAAGCTTGCATAAGTAAAAAAGAGTTAAACAAAGTGTTAAACAAAGAACATAAAAAATATTTTCCTAAATGATTTACTAGTTCTCATGTTATAACACCATTAAAAATTCTTTCTAATAAATGGAAGACTAAATATATTTATATTTACTAGTTCTCTATAGATGTTTGCAAATGTGCTGGAATTTGAAGAGCTAATCCTTAGCTGTGTACATGGAGCTATGCACTTAAACACAGGCAAGAGGATGGCTGAAGCTCTTTAACTTTCTTCTTTTTTCTTTTTTCTTTTTTTTTTTTCCATCCTAATCTTTACCTATTTTTCATCCTTCTGCCAAGCAATAATTGCTTTTTGTCTCAAAGAAACAGGGCTTATGAAGTTGTTTTATGTATATATAGCACATGGGAGTTTGCACGTGTCCTGTAGCTTGTGTTTCTAATATACACCGAGCTTACAGAACAAGTCCCTATGTAATGATTTTCTAAAACTTACAGAAAAAAAAGACATCCGGTCTGAGAAGTATGGCTTTCTTAGTACCTTCACTGAGAGAATGTAGACTGATCTTAGCTCTTAAAAAGTATCCAGAAATTCATTGCCAAAAGGAATGTTATGAAATTTCCAACCATGAAAATGTTGTAGTCAGAGCTCACTGCTAATCTGACACCAACAGGTCAAACACAGACAGTGTGTCTGTAGAAAACCAGTTTTCACCATTCTGCTTTCCATGGTCCTGCTGGTTATTACATGAAGGCATTAGAATGGTAAATAAAGACACTAAAGCATCTTTGTTAGCTTATAGTTACCCTTACCTGTGTTACCATGGGTTTAGGCTTCATATGTGAACTTCAAGACAAAGTATGCTTTTAAACTATCAAATTCATTTAAATTTATTTTGGCATATAACTGTCACTACACATGTTTAATTTACATGTGTATGTACTTGGTTGTCTTGTACCTGGGATCATTCATATACCAGTTTCTTGGAATAGACTGATGAATTAATTCATCTGTAAGGCTGAATTTTAAGAGAAATTTTACCCCCCATAAAAGCAAAAATTGTTTTTACTGTTGAAGCATATTGGAATTTTAATATAATATTGGTTGAGACACAGAAAAAACTATACTGCTGACAATGTTATATTTTAATACAGCGGTGTGTGTAAAGTATTTGGTGTTGGCCAGAGGCTGCTCATGTCACATGGTGAAATTGCTGTGGGATTTAATTTAGCAAATCATCTTTTTGCCAGTAGCTTTCTGTTCCAGTTACAGTTTTTTATCCAATTGTCCTAAAAACTGAAATCATATTTCTGCATACTTTGTAATTCTTCTTGGTTTTAGTCTTTGGTAATCCTTCATTTCATTGTTTAAACCAAAGTTGGTAGGATGGCTTTCAAAGAAAAAACTTTGACAGGCAGAAACTTAACAGGGGCAACAACATGAAATAACTGTAAATATCTTTAGCATTTCAAACCAGGAATTATCAGAACTATTGCAATTCAGACAACTTGCTTTTTTTTATTCCTTTGTCTGAATTTTCTACATTGTTTGTTTTCTGAGTTAGTTTGGTTTTCGTTTGTTAGTTAGTTAGTTTGTTTGTTTGTTTGTGCAGCTGGAAGGATATGCATTAAATTCAGTGTAAGAAATCCTGAAGAAACAAAGCCCAGGGATCAAGGTGAAACAATCTTCTAAACTAAGTACACCACCATGCTGACAAAGAAGTATACAGCTTCAATACCCACTATGTGCAACCTAAAGATTCGACCCTCCCTTAATTGAAAAGGCTGTGGAAAATTTCACAAAATTCATAGAATATTCTACCAAACATGGAGGGAAATTTTTAAGCACAAGTTTTGCAGTGGCTACAATTCATCCCTTAAATCCAGTCAGACTGGTTCTTTAATGAAACTTATTTTAGAGCTCCTGGCAGCTAGCATGACTGGGAACAGATTAGTCACCATTACCAAGACTCAAAAATAAATTGCATCTATGCTTACAAGGCACAAGACCCCTTTCCATGAGTTCTACGTCTACCCCTCATATGATGGAAGAGAATCAAACTTCAATCTGCAAAGCATTTGAGAATTACATCAGATTTCCTCTATGTTATCCACAGGCATACTGACAGACCGAAAAAATATAATGAATAAGCAAAAATTTCAGTGTGGCACAATGGACATTTAGAAAAAAAAAAAAAAAAAAAAAAAAAAAAAAAGAAAAAAAAAAAAAAAAAAAAAAAAAAAAAAAAAAAAAAAAAAAAAAAAAAAAAAAAANATGGTAGTTAAGCAAAGGCATTGATGTTTAAATTAGTTTCAATTTAAAACTATGAGAAATTAAAATGTTAGTATACATAAGTACATATTTGGAGGAAGGGGCAGGCAACTCAGGAAGAGAAGAGGGATATTAGTGTAATATGCAGAGAGAAAATTGCAAAGGCGAAAGTACAGCAAGAACTTCGGCTGGCCACTGCTGTTAAAGTCATCAAAAATGTTTTTACAGATATATCAAAAGCAAAAGGAGGGCCAAGGAGAATCTCCGTCCTCTATTGGATGCAGCAGGGAACATTGCTACTTAGAATGAGGAAAAGCGGAGGTACTCAATGCCTTCTTTACTTCTGTCTTTAGTAGTCGAACAGGTCATCCTCAGGATACTCAGCCCCCTGACCTGGAAGACAGGGATGGAGAGCAGAATAATCCCCCCGCAACTCAGGAAGAAACAATCAGGGATCTTCTGCTCCACCTAGACTGTCACAAGTCCATGGGGCCAGATGGGATCCACCCAAGGGAGCTGGTGGAAGCCCTTGCCAAGCTGCTCACCATCATTTATCAGATGTCCTGGTCAACCATGGAGGTCCCACGTGACTGGAAACTTGCCAATGTGACACCTGTCTACAAGAAGGGTCAGAAAGGTGACCAGGGGAACTACAGACCTGTCAGCCTGACCTCAGTAGCAGGGAAGGTTATGGAGCAGATCATCTTGAGTGCAATCGCATGGCATGTGATGGACAACTAAGGGGATCAGGCCTAGCCAGCATGTGTTCACAAAAGGCAGGTCCTGCTTGACCAGCCTCATCTCCTTCTATGACCATGTGACCCACCTGGTGGACGCGGGAAAGACTGTGGACGCAGTCTACCTAGACTTCAGTAAAGCCTTTGACACTGTCTTCCACAACATTCTCCTGGAGAAGCTGGCAGCCCATGGCTTGGACAAGCTGCAGCCTATGTCTTGGACAGGTGTACTCATCGATGGGTAAAAAACTGGCTGGATGGGCAGGCCCAGAGAGGGGTGGTGAATGGAGGTGAATCCAGCGGGTGACCAGCCACGAGTGGTGTTCCCCAAGAGTCAGTACTGGGACCAGTCCTCTTTAACATATTTATTGATGACCTGGATGAAGGCACTGAGTGCAGCCTCAGTAAATTTGCAGATGACACCAAGTTGGGAGGAAGCACTGATCTGCCTGAGGGCAGGAAGGCTCTATAGAGGGATCTGGACAGGTGGGGTCGATGGGCTGAGGCTAACTGCATGAGATTCAACAAGACCAAGTGTTGGGTTCTGCGCTTTGGTCACAACAATCCCAAGCAACTACACGCCTGGGCCAGAGTGGCTGGAAAGCTGTATGGAGGAAAAGAACCTGGGGGAGTTAGTCGACAGCCAGCTGAACATGAGCCAGCAGTGTGCCCAGGTGGCCAAGAAGGCCAACAGCATCCCGGCTTGCTTTAGAAATAGTGTGGCCAGCAGGAACAGGGAGGTGTTCATCCCCCTGTACTCGGCACTGGTGAGGCCGCATCTCGAGTGCTGTGTTCAGTCTTCAGGCCCCTCACTACAAGAAGGACATTGAAGCCCTGGAGCGTGTGCAAAGAAGAGCAACAAAGCTGGTGAAGGGCCTGGAGCACAAGGCTTCTGGCGAGCGGCTGAGGGAATTGGGACTCTTTAGTCTGGAGAAGAGGAGGCTCAGGGGAGACCTTATTGCTCTCTACAGCTACCTTTTCAGGAGGCTGTAGTGAGGTGGGGGTCGGCCTCTTCTCCCAGGTAACAGTGATAGGACAAGGAGTAATGGCCTCAAACTGCACCAGGGGAGATTCAGGTTGGATGTTAGGAAAAACTTCTCTGAGAGAGTGGTCAGGCATTGGAACAGGCTGCCCAGGGAGGTGGTGGAGTCTCCTTCCCTGGAGGTGTTCAAGAAATGTGTAGCTGTGGCACTTAGGGACATGTTTTAGTGGGCATAGTGGTGATGGTTTGACAATTGGACTAGATGATCTTAGAGGTCTTTTCCAACCTTTGTGATTCTATGATCATAAAATATATTTTTTTCAGGATCTGGGGCAGTGTTGCAGCAATAATATAAACCAATGCATTGACAAACTTCTATTTGATATCTGTTGGGATTTGTGTTGGCAGAAGATGTTGCAGAGCATTTCTTGCAGAGCATTTCTTACAGAGCAACGAGCATGTGAGCAAC
>VXAV01000248.1:1538-19235 GCA_013399715.1 Alectura lathami
CGGGTCGGGCTGCGGGAGGTGTGCGCTGGGGAGCGGCCGCGGGCACGCATCGGCGCTGGGCAGCGACCCGCCCTGCGCTGTGCCGCCGGGGTTGGCCGCTGTGCTGTTAGCGTCGCTATCGCTTTACTGCTTCTGGGTGAAGGAATCCCCGCTGGTGTAAGGGCTTCGAGCTCAAAGAGCTAGCTCTGCCCCGCAGCTGGCAGTCAGGGCATGTTCCCCACATAATTCTGTTTCTTGTTCGTGCTGCGGTGGAAGCTCTCTTACACTTACCTCTCGTTTTTCCTCAGGTGCACGGATAAAGCAGCTGGTAAAGGTAAGGGCTGCATCACTCGCTTATGCTGTTGTGTTCTGTCCAGACAGCCAGGGCTTTCCCGTGCATGTAGCCAGGCGTCTCTGGGATCTGCCCTTCTCAGAAAGCTCCCTCGCTTGGAGATACGCAGCTTCTTGCTGAGGTTTCTCTCAACACTGTCATAACTGCTGATCGTGTTCACGTGAGCCCAACGTGCAAAAAAACTTTGTTCCCCAGATAACCACTAGGGCTTTAGTGTACTCCCAGGCATGCAGACCCTGCAGCGCAGTCTGAGAGCACCTGGCAAATCCTGGGCTCACAGCTGTCCTGCTGGCCTGGGCACAGGTGTGGGAGGTGTGTGGAGATGAGTGTTCACATACCTGCACCTGGCCTTTCCTGGCCCCTGCTGTTCAGCAGGTGGTGCATCTCACACCTTCTTGTTGCCCTAGAGATGGAAGAGAGAAGCTGTGTTTTTGCAACCAAAACAGAACTGACCAATGTGTGCTGAGCACAGAACCCATGCGTGTGTTTACTGTTCCCAGTGCTCTGCCTGTCCTTCTACATGGTAAAAACTTCCTCCTTTCAGGTCAAAAAAAAGTTGCTGAAACGTATAAAAACCATATTCAGTGTGTGCGCACAGAAGTGCTAACATAAAGTATGTTAATAGTGCTTCCCAGTGTTTGGAGTACCCCCAGGTATGCTGAACTGAACAGTCCTATCTTCAACCCATTTCCTTAGAATGTTCTTGGATGTGGGAAGTGCCTATCTGCTACTTCCCAGGTCTGCTGCCTCTCTAGTGAAGCACAAAGTTTAAGAAGTGACTCAGAGATCCAGCTGTCCTTGAGAGCGGGAGAAGTACTTAAATATCTTGAGCTGTCTTTTACTGTTGGGCTCGCAGCCCACATGGGTGGCATGAACCTTTGTGTGCAAGCAGGTGTTACAGAGAGCTGGCAATTGCCACCAGTCTGAAGGAAGTCTGCCACTGTTGTGATTTTTTTTTTTCCCCTTCTTTCTTTTTCTCCTGCTGTTTGGTAACTCAGGAGTGAGAAGGCTGCGCTCCGGTGTCCCAGCTGTGCGCTGGGTGAGATCCCTGTTGGTGGGCGTGTGTGTTTGGGAAGGTGCGCACACAGTCTGAGTGAAGCGTGCTTCGCGAGGACAAGGCGGGCAGTGCACGGGAGAGGAGCTCTCCTGCTCCCCCTTCTCGGCCTTTGGCATAAAATGTCTGAAGCAGCCTAAATCAGGTGCACGCAAGCTGTGGCTTTCCTTGCATGGCAAGGTTTCTGGTCGCAGGGAGTGGAGTTCTGGAAGGAAGAGCACTGCTTGTTGTTTCCCCGCCCTGGGTGGAGCTGCGCTGCGGGAGAAATCCAGTAAAGCACTGGGGGGCTCTGGTGGAGGCTCTGGACTTGGTGCCTGTGTTTATCTGGCATGGAATTGATTCTCCATCCATGGCAATGTGCCTTACGCTGCCGTTTTCCACCAGGACCTTTTATATCCAGTTGAGAATGTTACATTTGCATGAGGGCACACGGTGCAAGGGGGCATGCCTGGTGACACAGGCGCTCTGTGGCATCCTGCGCATCCGCCGGAGAGGCGGGAAGCCTGCGGCACGAAGGCACGCTCGGCGAGTGCTGTGGCCTTGTGCTGGGGGCTGCATCCTGGAGGAAAATCCCAGTGCAGCCCTTGGCAAAGAAGGCTGAAGGACGACAGGTGTGCAGACGGCTGACGCCATGCTGTCGGGCGGAGCCGAGCTGCGCTGCGGGTGGAAGCGTCGCGGGATCAGAGGGCTCCTGCGCTCGCTGGCTGCGGAGCGTGGGCACAAAGGTCTGGTGGGAGACTGTGTGAGGTTAAAGTCAATGCTGTGCGTTGTGGCGGGGCTGGTGTGCGGTCGCTGCTGCGCTCCTGTGTGCAGGGGCAGCCGGAGCCCGCTGTGGCAGTGGTGCTTCCAGGCACGTGTGCTTTGTCACCCCACGGCAGCCTTTCCCCCGTGTGCTCCTATGTGACTGGGTAGCGGGTCACGTTGGGGTTCTGTGGCCCTGCGTGCTCTGTGGGGAGAACTCTCGGGCAGCTGTAATTATTGGGGTATCGATCTAACGGATACGCCTCGAGTCCTCCGCTCGCCAAAGTGAAAACCGAACGCTTCCTGTGGTTCTTCAGGCCATGGCTGCAGTCAGATGGAACCCGCTGCTCAGGCCTGGTTGTGCACCCAAACCAGTTCTTCACTCTGTCCCCTCTTTTGTAAAATTCTACCTCTGCTCTTCAGTAACTGTAGAAGTGTGAAAGAAGTCAGTCACAGCGCAAAAAAAAAGAAAAACTCCAACAAAAAACCCCGAACCACACAGACCTGTTTAGCTGTTTCAGTGTAACGTTGGAGCAGCGGCTGGATACAGAACGCCAGGTTTGTGCGTGGTGACAGACCCCTGCCGTGCCACCTGCGGATGAGTGCAGTGTCCCCGAGGTCTGGAGCCCGCTGGAGGTGAGGTGCCTCCGTCGCCCTGATCTCTGTGTGCTCTGCCCTGGACGCTGCGGGTTGACAGGCGGCTGGGGGGGATTGGCGGGATGGCGAAACCACCTCAGAGTGGAGGCTGCCTGCCGTGAGGTTACCTAGGTAAGGGAGAGGACTGGGCCAAAGGATCGCAAGGATTGGCAGGACTTCAAAACGTGGATTTTCCCCCTATCTCCTGAATGACTTCCTGTAAGATGCTGGCACCCACCCAGTTCCTGCAGCCGATTTCTGCAGAGGCTGCTGAAGGAGGCAGATAACATCGGTATCGACTGTGGGCAGCGGAGCGCGGGGGCATTCCTTGGCAGACCAGTTTGGGCAGGTCGCAGCTTCTGTTGCCCCCCGCCCCGTGAAACGGGGTTTGGGTAAAAGGCAGCAGCGCTGGGTCTGAATGTGGGGTTCCGTGCGCTGCCTGGCCAGCCGGTGACCTGAAGAGCAAGCCCTCCGTGCTTCCTTGTTTCTAAGTGCCTCCGTACCCGTTGTGTTGTGCGCTCTCCCGTCCTCCTGGGGACCGGGACGGCCTGGCGTCCACCGCTGCTGCCGGCACGTGCGACGAGGTGGCAGGATGCTGGTGTGTAACCTGTCTCCGTGGTCTTTTGGGAGGGGAAGAACCTTCCCACCAGATAGGTGTCCTGGTGCAGCTCTGACCCTTGCCTAGGGAGCTGTGCCCGCTGTAGGGAGGGTGCAGAACTGCAAGGATGTTAAACTGTCACATCTGCACCGCTTTGCCAGTTCCAGTGCCAAGTAGGTGTCTGAGGCTTCTCGTAACTGCGTTCACAGCATGCGAAAAGAGCAGCGAGCCTGCTAGACGGTGCTGAAGTGGGGGTGAAAGTTAGAATGAGGAGTCATGAGAAAAGGCGCGAACGCCTCAGAAATGGAGCAGAGTTGCTGGGTGAGTGGTGCCTTGGGTGCGGAATGCGTTCTGAGGGAGGTCTGTTTCAGCTCTGCGTGCACAATCTATAAAATATTAGCTCTTAGCAGGAAATCTGCTAATTGCCTGCTCTTGCAAGGGAATAAATGCCTTTCGCGAGCAGCACTGTGCGTTAGCTCTGGCAGAGTGGTGGTGCTTGATGGGAAGCATTCTAGAGGATGGCTTCAAAACGTCTTTGAATTTGATGTAGCGTTCAGAAAACTGAGGATGGACACAATCAGGGTGAAAATAGTGAAGCAGATACAGTCTGTGCTGCGATCCAGGAGGCCAGGAAGAAGGCGTGCTTCGCGCTGTCGTGGCGAAGTTGGCTTCGTACACGTGGAGCACCAGACCTGGTTGGTGTTTGGCAGTGAGCTTCTGAGGCCTCGTACCCTGTACGCCAGTCAGATTTCTCAGCCAAAGGCTGATGATTCCAGCTCTGTTAATGAGGGCTTGGAGAGGGGCCTGGGTCAAACAGCGTGCCAGAAGTACAGTTCAAAAGGTTCCACGCGAAACTAGAGAGGAGCTGAGGTGGGAGGGGGCCTCAGGAGGTCTCTGGGTCCTGCCGGCCATGGGTTCAGCGTGGAGCTGACATCCTGCTGCTCAGGGCTTTCTACTGAGGGCCTCCAGGGTGGAGCCGGGCTGTCCCCTGGGGGAAGCAGCGAAAGGGGGCGGCTCAGAGCTGTGCCGGGGCCCTGTGCCTCGCTGCGGGCACTGATGCGGTGCAGACCTGGGGTGCCGCACCTGGCCAGCTCCTTGGGATCAGCTCCTTTAGTGCAGGGTTTGGAAAATGTCAGGAAGCACTGGAGTTTGTTAAGGCCTGGCGTTCCAGCAGCCACCAGAAAGTGAGATCAGGTGAACTGTGCTTGGAAATTTTAATTTTTAAAGAGTTGAGCTTGCTCACATACACATTTTGGTTGGTTCTGTTATCCTGCCAAAGCGTATTTGGAGGTCAGCCATCAGCCAGAAAGAAACCACCTGTAGGAGCCATAAATGAGCACGAAAACCTCAGGCTGACAGCACCTGCCGTGCTTTTTGCTCAGCAGGAGATTGGAAACATCCAGCTGGGATCCCCCAGGACTGTCACCAGGTGTACATTGCAGACTGAGTGTGTGTTGAGGGGCTTCTCCAGACACTGCTTTTAATATGGGGCGAGTTTGAAGCTAGTTTTTCATTAAACAGGCGCTGAGGTCTATGAATGTCTGCCTTGTAGCGCTTCGGGGAGATCAGAGCAGCAAATAATCGCCTTGTGAGCCTTTATCAGAGGCAAACATAAGCTGTTTTGAAATGTGTGTCCGCTCAGAGGCGATGGGAAACGTGACGAGGCTTTTGGATGGGGCCGTACTGAGAAAGGGCCCCGGGCCGCGTCCTGCCTGGCCTGTCAGAGCCGCACTCCACCTCAGGCGGCCTCCCTCAGACACGGGAGTGGGAGCTGGCGGTGGGGTTTGCGCTTCCGTGAGTAACAGTGAGCTTTCAACGGCTGTTCCAGATCCCAAAGAGGAGAAGGAGGAGGAGGAGGTTTCCAACGCCCTCAGCCACGGTTCTCCGGCGGGCACGGCCCGGCCGGGCCGAGGCTGGCGCAGCAGCAGCAGGGCCGCCGCCCGNGTCCAAGGCGGGCTCCCTGCAGCTCGTCTGCAAGGCAGAGCCCAACGCTGACCAGCTCGAGTACGGTATGTGGGGCGGGGAGCCCGGCGTGGCAGGGCCTGCGGGCGGGCAGGGCTGGGGGGGCCTCTGGGGGGAGCTGCGTGCTGCCTGCGGCTGGTACGGGCCTGGTGCTGCTTCGTCACGAGCGCCTTCTGCCACCAGTGCCGGCGGAGCTGTCTCAAGACAGATGAGCTCAGTGCAGCCAGCACAGGGTGAAACCTAATGGTGGCTTTTCCTTTCAGAGGTCGCAGAAGAGCATCAGTCTCCAGCCGGAATCAGGTAGGACACTCGCACATTGTGGTGGTACTTTGTATCTAGTGTCAAGAAGACAAAATCTGAGCCTGAGTTTTTCAGATGGTTGCAGTGGGGGCTGTGGGGAGGGTGGTAGTTGTGTTCTCCTTCAGTCCTGGACCTTTATGTTTATGCTTGGGTTGCTGATGGGCTGCAGGTGTCAAGAGCTGATGTGGAGGATTTGGTCTGGGTGGGCATTTCACCTGGCGACTTCATTCCTTCTGCAGCAGATGCCGTAACTGGGTGGGCTCACAGCAGGAGACAGCTTTGCCTAGCTGTCATCGGGCTCCTTAGCACAAGCTGTTGGCTTCCCCCGCTCACGCAGGATGAGAAGTGCCATGTAACAGTGCCTGTGGGGTGTTGCATGAATACCCTTGCACTAGTGCTTAGGTTGTTGCTGCTAACCTCTTCTGTTTGCCTTTTCTGCCAGCAGTGATGATGAGGAGGAGATCCTGGTCAGTGAGGAAGAAGTTCCCTTCAAAGACGACCCAAGAGATGAAACCTACAAGCCTCATCTAGAAAAGTATAACGGAATTACATACTTAGCATGCTTTTAGGTTAAAAATCAATTGTGACATCTTAGTTGGAGTAGCTGAATGTGACCCAGAGAACCTGTGCCAGCTGCTAAGGCAGAATGGCTCCTGCCGAGCGCCGTGTTTCCCTATTGCCTGCACCTGTCAGGACAGTTTTTCTCCACTGGTCTGAAGCTTTCAGAGCCCTGCTGGCTCTCAGGTGCTTCCTTAATCCTTGATCCCACTTGTGTTTAGAAGTGAGATTTGATTAAAACAGGAACTCCTATCCAGTTTTTGCTTAAATCTTTGTAAAAAGCAGACAGTGCTTTTAAAGAGTGTGGAAGGAGAGAAGCCCTTGGTGCTCACCTGTTGAAGATCCAGGCACAGCAAGCCAGAGAGAGGCAGGGGCGTACCTCTGAGTAGAACCAGGTGGTCATGTTAGAGTAATGCTCTGTGTTTGTGTCTTTGCAGGGAAGCTCCAAAGCAGAGGAGAAAAGCTGCCAAGGGAAAAGAGGAAAAAGAGAAACAGAAAGAGATTAAAGTAGAGGTGAAAGAAGAGAGTGAGTTTCGGGAAGATGAAGAACCACCAAGGAAGTGAGTAAAACTCGGCATGCGTGGTGGATTTTGCGCTCTTGCTGGCATGCAACAGTGTTCTTGTTGTTTTCCCCCTCTGGGCCTGGGAGATAATAGGGCGGACTGTTGTTCAGACTGAGGTACCACTTCCTAGTGTCTTGCCTATGCCTGGCAAGGAAAAGTAAGAGCTGATGTTTGCGTTCAGTTTGGGCTAAGCTTTTTCCATACTGTGGTTCAGTCAGCCTACCTGGGTACGGCCCCAGCGTGTGGAATGCTTGGGAGAGCTTTTACAAGCGGGCTCCAGCTGCGATGTCTGAAGTGTGTTGTGTGTGTGTGGGACTGTTGGGAGGGCAGATCTGTGTGCCCAGAGGCAGAAGGGTGAGTGATTTGTACACATCCCACGGGAAGTGTCCTCTTAGTGCCTCTGGGACTAACGCACCAGAGCTCAGGGGAAACAGCTGTGTTCTGCCTGGTTTTGGGGAAATGGGCTTAAATATTTTTAGGGAAATAGACTTCAGCTGCCTCTTCAGTCACTGGTTCTTGGGGTGGAGCCTCAGGACACCTGGGTGTCACTTGAACTCACTACTGCAACTTGCCTCCTGGCAGCTGAGGTAGATTGCGTTTCTGTGTCTGGGTCAAAATCGTTCTTTGGGTGGAAGAAAACAGTTTCTGCACTTCTCTGCTGTGTGAGAAATGGGAACAAATGGAGCTCCCTCTGCTGGCCTGTGCCGTGGGGCTTTGCACACCTCTGTTTTACTCCCTTGGGCTGTTTCTGAGCTGCAGCAGGGCTGGTTTGATGTTGGAGAGCAGTAAGGGTGTGAGTATTTTTGAGAAGGGCTTTTTCTGCTAAAGGTGGCTTCCTGAGGCTTGTGCTTGTTTGGATCAGACACTTTTTGTTTTTTCTGAGCATAAGAAAAACTGTGCTGGTTCTGAAGGCTTGGCTCGGATGCTGAGTGCCTGTTCAGCTTGTTTACTGGCGCGGTTCCACTGTCAGTGAAGGTGTCTCAGTACAGCCTGGAAGAGAATCCATCCGTCTGCTCGGGGCGCAGGGGCAGTGCTACTGCCTGGCAGGGTCTGTTGTGCATGTGAGCACAGGTCTGCTCAGAGCATGGGTCTGTCCTGACACGTGTGTGAGCTGCTCTGGTTAGTTCAGAGCACTGAAAAACAGCTGCGAGGTCATCAGTCCTGTTCCTCCTTGCCACGCAGACCAGTGTTTTTCACATGGTGGGAAACGTTACCCAGCAGAGCAGGGGGAATAGAGGGCACTGTCGGTTCTGGGCTGTGTTGGCAGAATTACATGTTTATTAAAAATGCATTAGGAAGTGGGAGGGCTTGTGAGAGCAAGCCACGTAAAGCACTTAGTTCTCAGGAACGTTGCCTTCCTCTGAATCTGCATCAATCTTGTTCCTGATTGATTTTGCTAGTGCTTGCAGTAAATGAGGCAGTAACTTGCTAACTGCCTGCGGCAGGAACTGAGGAGAGCGGAATCTCATGTGCAGCCTGGAAAGGCCTGAATTTAGTCAAGGGTTGCGGGCGGTTTGGACAGTTGCAGGTTTAAAAGAAATGTGAAGTGTGTGGTGCCAGGTTGGGGGGATCCTGTGGTCTGTTACACAGGTGTTTCCTTTGGAACTCTTCAGGTGTTTTGACCCAGAGCAGGTGGCTGTTTAGCTCTGAGTGCAGCGTTACTTTTCATCCTAAAGTTGTAGCAGAGTTCTGTAGCATTGTGGCACACAGCTGAAAACCTCTGCCCAGTACTGACGTAAACAAGCCTCTTTGAATTCTCTGTAACTCTGTTGTAGGAGAGGAAGAAGAAGAAAGGATGACAAGAGCCCAAGGTTGCCCAAGAGAAGGTAAGCACTCAGACTTGCCTCCTTTGTGTCCTGCACAGAGGTGCTCATGATCTCAGAGGCATCCCTTACACGGTACAGAAATCTGCTTTAAAGGGAGGAAAGGAAAAGTGGCACACATTGCTCCCCTGCTTTCCTTCCCTTTTCCCCCTGTGGGTGTTGGGTTTGATTCTTCCCAGCTGTGTGGTTTTTTTTTTTTTTTTCCCCCATCTGACTTGATCCCAGCCATGTCAGTGCACAGGGGTAAGGTTTTGGGGAGCTTTGTATGTCCTGGGATTTCCTTGGTTCTGGCGGGGGCCTGGAAGTATTGCCAGGAGCGGAGGGGCCGGAGTATTGGCCGGCATGGCCCAGGTGGGAGCACTGGAGCAGTAATCCCTCGCTCTCCTGCTACTGAGCTGTGCTCACACTTGTTTCTCTTGCTGCTGCCATCCTTCAGATGTGTCAGTTGACCCCTGCCCGTTTTCTTACTGCCCCTTCAGGAAGAAGCCCCCCATACAGTACGTCCGCTGCGAGATGGAAGGCTGCGGCACGGTCCTGGCGCACCCGCGCTACCTGCAGGTGGGTCAGGGTCTGCCGCGTCCTGAACGCTGCATGCAAGGGCAGGGGAGGGCCGTTTCCCTGGAGCAGAAGCACTGCTCGTCAGCACTGCCCTTTTGGTGGGCAGAATTAACCCTGGCCAGCTGTGGCCGCATGTCTGTGTCCGTCCTGTTGCTGCGTGTCCACGTTGCTTTGGCTTTCTTTTCTGTGTGTTTGTGGTGTCTTGTTAGGGACTGGAGCGTGGTGGCCTGCTGAGGGGCTGTCTGGGATTGGTGTGCCTCAGCTGTGGAAAGAGAGAGCTTACAACTTCCCGCTTTTCTTTTTTAGCATCACATAAAGTACCAGCACTTGCTGAAGAAGAAATATGTGTGTCCCCACCCCTCCTGCGGTCGGCTCTTCCGGCTGCAGAAGCAGCTCCTGCGGCATGCCAAGCACCACACAGGTATGGGGAGGTGGGAATGGGTCGCAGCTCCTCACTGGGTCGGTGAAGGGGGATGGGGGAGTGCTTTAACCCGATTTGCCACTTGTTGGGTGTTGGTCAGTGGATGGCAGCTCCTAGGGGAGTCTCAGTCACGCCTTAGCTCTCCGCATCGGCTGCTGTGCGTCTTGCGGGCCCCCTCCCCTTTGCTCTGCCCCCTGGCTGCCAGCACTTCTGGCTGCGCTGCCTCTGGGCAGCTCTGCCTGCGGAGCGCAGAGTGGGGAGAGGGAGCACCTGGGCGGGGGATGACGCTGGGCCGGCATTGCCTTTCAGACCAGCGGGACTACATCTGCGAGTACTGCGCCCGGGCCTTCAAGAGCTCGCACAACCTGGCGGTGCACCGCATGATCCACACGGGCGAGAAGCCCTTGCAGTGAGTACCTCGCCTGTCTCCTGCCCTCCTCCTTTGAACCGCCCGTGTGGGTCCGCCTGCGCCCAGAGCAGCCCTGAAGTCAGGGCTGGAACCTGCTCTCGGAGCCCCGTAGCTCTTCAAACACGCATCTGTGGGTGGGGGTGTTTGAACTGTGGCTTGTTATTTCACCTGCTCCTTGAGGCATGCCTCAGTAGAGGTCTGGGGAGTGTGAGTAAGTCCCCTGTAAATGTACCCGGAAGAGCCGGTGCTGCGATGACATCCTGTTTTAGGGAGCCCCTGCCACTGCTCCCGCTGTCTTCCCATACGTGTGCCGGTGTCCCTCAGCTGTGACCTCCCCTTCTCTCCTCCCCAGGTGTGAGATCTGTGGATTCACCTGCCGGCAGAAGGCTTCCCTGAACTGGCACATGAAGAAGCACGACGCAGACTCCTTCTACCAGTTCTCCTGCAACATCTGCGGCAAGAAATTTGAGAAGAAGGACAGCGTCGTGGCCCACAAGGCCAAGAGCCACCCGGAGGTGCTCATTGCCGAAGCACTGGCTGCCAACGCGGGTGCCCTGATCACCAGCACTGACATTCTGGGCACTAACCCCGAGGCCATCGCGCCGCCCACCGACGGCCAGGGCCTCCCCCTGCTCCCTGACCCGCTGGGAAGCGCCGCCCCGGCGGAGTGCCTGCTGCTGAACCCCGAGGGGATGCCGAAGCCGTACTGCGGCGGGGCGGAGCGCGTGAGCCTGGTGGCTGACGGCAAGCTCTTCGTGGGCAGCGGCAGCAGTGCCAACCCTGAAGGGCTGGTCATGAACACAGAGATCCTGGGAGCCACCACGGAGGTGCTCATTGAAGATTCAGACTCCACTGGACCCTAGTGGGCGGGGAGCACCACGCGGGTGCTGGGACGGTTTGGATTCTGTATTTAAAAGGAGAAAAAAAGCGGAGGCGCTTGTTGAAAGAGAGAAAAGTTAAGCAAAACGTAAATCCTAGTAAATAACCGAAAGGTCTGCTCCCCTCCAGCGTGGATCACAGCACGTCCTCTTTCTCCCAACCACTTCTGTCTCCCCCTGCCCCTTGGTAGAAAAGGGGCACACGCTGCCATCACCAGAGCGAGCTGGACCGAGCAACGGATTTCTCCTAGGGAGGGGGAATGGCTGAAACCCTTCGCTCTGCCCCAGAGCCGATGCCTTTCTGGCTCCTTGACGTGGCCCCGTTCGCAAACTAGAAAGCGTTTGGCGTGCTCTGGACAAGTTTCTTAGGACTCCCCTGTCGCCCCGCGGCCCCGACGTCTATGCATTGCTGCACTCTGGTCCTTGCAGTCTCATTCTTCCTCCCGGGGCTGGGAGTTCGGCTCGGCACTTTAGGCCCCTCGGCAGGGCGCGCTGTGGGGGAGCACGCGTCCCTCTCCCCACCGCGCTCCTCTGCTCGGTCTCTGGCAGTAGGTTGAGGGAACGCCCTGGCTCGTAGATCATGTTTGCTCGGAGAGGCCCGGGGGCCACGGGAGCCCTGCGTGGGAGAGGCAAGGAGGAGCATCCCGGTTTGACGACAGTAATTTGCACTTTGAACATGTTTCGTTTTTGTGTTGTGGTAACAAGATTCCTTATTTATTGATGAAAGGGTCGGTATTTTTTAGTTACGTTCTCGCGGGTGGGGGTGGAGGGGGTTCGGGCTGTTCCCAGTAGGCTCCTTGCCACCGGAGAGCCACGGGGAGCGCCGCGGTGAGGGCGGCGTTCCGGAGTTGGGTCTTGCAGCCTCACAGAGCAGAGGGAGAGCCCCAGAGAAGAGCAGGGGAAGGCTTTGCAGCAGCGTTCTAGCAGGAGGATGAGGTGGGTGACGGAACGGCTCTCGTCTGCCCCCCTCCCGGGCCGGCTCAGCCCCTCGCGTTAAGCGCTCGTTTTGCCCCCCTTGCTCCCTAGCCTTGTGGGAAGAACGCCTTGAGCCAGGAACTTGTGACCTAGGACAGTGGTGAGCTGCTTGCTAGGGGGGGGTGTCGCGCTCCTCGTCCGCCCCCGCCTCTCTGGCTGCAGACAAAGCTGCAGAGGCCGGGTATGGCTGTCTCGGGCTCGCTTATCCAGGCAGCAGGGTGATGTGGGAGGAGGGGGGCAGTGAGCTCGCTCCGTGCCCCTGTTTTGGGCAGTTGTTTTCAGAGCTCCTCGCTTCTGCGCAGACCCCTCCTCTTTCTGCGAGGCGTGCTGGTTGGGGCATTGCCTGCTGGTGCAGTTAGGAGAGCTCGGAGCCCTTGGAACAGTTTGCATAGGGAATGACGTCTGGTATTTAGACTCGTATCTCTTTTTGCTCTGTTATCTGAAACTGTGTGTGGAGACTCAGTGGCCTTGAATTCTTAGTGCTTTTGGAAGAGGTGAAAAATAGCCTGGGCTTTTTGTTTGTCTGGTTTTTATTTTTGTTTTTTTTTTTGGTTGTGTTTATGTGGCTGGGAACAGAGCTGAAGTGTTTTGTCCAAGCCACAAGGTCAGCAAATTGGTCTGTAACACAGCAGCCAGGCAAAATCAGGTACCTGGGGTCTGGAGATCAGCAATAAAATGTGGAATTCAGTTGGAAACTTTTCACAGGAAACTGACTCTAAACACCCACTCTGTGCTGCCTGGAAATCTGGCGGCGGCCCAAAGCCTGACAGCATTTGTTGGGTCCCTTGTCCCGATTTCCCCTTTCCCTTGACACCGAGGTCTGTGTTGGAGCAAGTCGGGGCGCTGCGGGTGTTGGCGCTTTGTGGCCGGACAGTTTGTGCCCGCTGTCTGGTGCCCTGTTCCCGTGCCAGGGCTCCCCTGCGTGCCAGCCTCTCCCGGAGGGTGAGCGGAGCGCTGCGGCACACCTGAGCACGAGGCTCCTGGCACAGCGCGCGTCAGGTGCGCGGCGGTGCGCTGGCAAACTGAACAGAGGGTTCCTTGAGCTGGGGCAGTCCAACTTCTGGCTTAGTCAGATTGGGATTCCCACTGGGAGGCTTGGGTTGGGGGGGGGGCACAGCTGGTCCCCCCACCTCGCTAACTAACGGGGCGCGGCGCAGCGCGCAGAGATGGGCTCGCCCCCAGCACCGTGGGTCTTCTGTCTGAGGAAACATGGGAGGGGGCAGCCGGCGCGTGGTGTGCCCGCTGGCAGCGGTACGGGCGGCCCCCCGCCTGGAGCTGCTTCTGAGCCCTGCCGCTGCCCTGCAGCGCGCTGTGGAGCGGGCAGAGCCTTGCACGGAACACTAAACAGGACGGGGGAGCCTTGGGGTTTTGCTCACTGAGGATGACACTACAATGCTTTTGGGTCAAGAGCCTGCTTGCCTCCGGTGACGCAGTGCCGGGCGCCTGGCTGGGAGGTGAGGGAGGCTGCCCCAGCCTGCCCCTGCCCCGAGCCACCACTGCGTGTCTGTGGGATGCGGGATCAGGCAGCTCGTTCACCTCCTGCCTTGCTCCCGGTCCCTGCCTTGTCCTCCCGTGCCCCCCATGGCTTCTCTTTTTCTTTCAATCTCAACGAGTTGCCTGTCTGTCCTCTAACCACAGCCTGCTAACCCCGGTGCAGGAGAGACTGGTGTAACTCCTTTCCCACTTCCTTTGAAACCCGAAAACTGACGCAGCCCTCCTGCAGCTCCTTCCCTCGCTGTCTCTCCTTCACTCGCATGCAGTTTGCTTCAATAAATTATTGTAGTAGTTTGCAATAAACTTCTTTTGTATTTTTCCCTGTATTTATTTTATTGTTCTCCTCCCCAGGAGGGAAGCCAGGGCTCCAGCACCCCTAACTGCTCCCCCCCCCCCCAAGGCATGCGGTGGGATGGGTGCAGCCTGGGAACAGCTGAGGGGGGCCATGGGCACTGGGACCGACCCCCCCCCCAGGGCAGGGCTTGTGGTGCTGTGGTCGCGAAGGGAAGCTGCTTTTCTGCTCCTGTTTCTCTTTTTTCATCTGGGTAACACGTAACCAGAATAAACGTACTGAGGAAAACATACGCTCCCCAAGGGCTGTTTCCGTGTGGTGCTCACGCTGTGGGGCTGGGGCTTTGGGGCAGACCCCTTTGGGACAGGGTGGACAGGGGCGTCCCAGCCTCACGAAGAAGAGGGCAGGATGTGACGGGTTCGGCTGCGGGCTTGGGTCCTGGCCGAGGCCTCTCTGCGTCCTACAGCCTCCTGCCCCGCTCAGGCCCCGGCCTGCTGCCCAGGCTGAGCTGTTGAGCAACGTCCCGGCTTTGCTCGCCTCTTCCCGGCAGCGGTTTCCCGTGCTCCGGCCTGAGCCGGGGACTGGGGGATTAGCGCAGGGCTCACCTCGCCATGGGGAGGGATCCTCTTGCCACTGGGTGAGACCGTTCTGGGCAAGGCGCTTACAGTGGCAAAGCGTGGGGGAATTAGGGAAATAATCTGTCGCTGTTGATCCCAGAGGCGGGAATCTGCAGCGTCGTGCCAGGCCCCAGGCGCGGAAGAGGGGGAGAGCCGGGCCAGCGGACGCGTGAGCGGAGCTCCCGGCTGGAATGCACCAGCTCAGCAAGGGATTGTCCTCTCCGGGCCGGGCAGGCGCCGCGCCGTGAGCCGGGAGCCTGGGCCGGCTGCCTGGGCCATGGCGGCCGCAGACGCCCCCTCGGCTGGCCTCCGGCACCGCGACCTGTGCAGCCGCGGCATCCGCCTGGCCAGGAAGATGCGCTCGGACGTCGCTGACCTCCTGGACATCTACGTGAGTTCGCCCCGCGCTCGGGGCTGGAGGTGCCGGCAGGCAGGCTGCCGCCGCTGGGGTCTGGTGCTGCCGCAAAGCTCCCGGCGACGGTGGTGGAGCACGGGGCCTCGGGCAGGTGGCAGAGCGGGGATGGTGGCCGCAGCTGGCGTGCGGGATGAACCGCTGGCGACGCCGTGGCCCTGGGGTCTCTGCGCTGCGGAACGATGCTTGGGTGAACTTCAGCCCTCGTGCCGCCCCCAGAGGCTTCTCGGCAAGAAGTGCTGGGGGTAGCGGTAGGGCTCGGGGGGAAGCCAGAGGCCCCCTCTCCTCCTGGCCCCCAGCCCAGCTGGTCTCTCCCCGCAGGTGGAACGGCAGGGCTTGGACGCCTCGATCAGCGTGGCGGCGGTGGAGGGGGTGCCGGTGGCGGCAGTGGAGCGCTGGGACGAGCAGACGGGGACCCAGCGCCTCCTGGACAACCTGGCGGCCTACCGGGCCTTCCGCGCCCTGCTGGCCCAGATGCTGGAGCAGCAGCGGGAGCAGCTGGGCGACGCCGACGCCGTGCTGAACCGGGCGCTGGCGGCCGTCCTGCTCCAGGTCTCGGCCTTCGCCTACCACCTCGAGGAGCTGCTGCAGCTGGAGAGCCGTGGGGCCCCCGCTGAGGAGGAGGAGGAGGAGGAGGAGGACGGGCCCCCCACACCCCCCCGCCTCAGCCTCTTAGAGCAGAAGCTGCGGGGCCTGGGGGTGCTGCGGGAGCTGGCCCAGTGGGCAGTGAGGTCCGTGCGGGATCTCCGGCAGCTCGCCAAGCACGGCTCGGGCAGCGGCTCAGCCCCGGGCCTGGCCGAGAGCCAGTGATGGCGGTGTGGGGTGGGGGGAGCCTGCGTCCGGCCAGGGCGTAGCTGGGGGGCCCAGCGGGGCTCCCCGCCTGCCCCTGCGGAGGGCTGCCGCCAGCCACGGCTGCCCGTAGGGGCAGGGGGCCGGCAGGGACCACGCCACTCACCCAGAGCCCTCGCACCTTGCGTGCTGCTCCCTAACGGGTCCCTCCTCCCCGCCGCAGAAACTGAGGTGCGGGGAGGGAAGCCCTGGCGGGGTGAGCCTCGGGACAGCCTCGGCTCTGCGTGCGGGGTCCTGCGGCCCCCTGCGGATCCTAGCCCGTGGTCCCGGTGAGCTGTTCCGGGGCTGGCCTGTTCCTTAAGACTGGGATGCTGCCTGTCTCGTGGCCAAGTGATGCTTCTGGAGGAGGGGAGCTGCATCGGGGTTCTTGCAGAGGCACAGTGGGGGTGAAGGGATGTGAAAATGTCACCTGGAGGAAGAGGCCTGCAAATTGTCCCCCACCTGCGAGACCCAAGGCTTTGCGTCCTTCAGGTGTTCCCTTTTCTCTGCACCTGCTGCTTTGGCATGGCTCCCACCCTGCTTGTGGTTTCTGCGCGCTGAGTTTCTGCTCTGACCGCTTGGGGGCTTTTTTGTGGGGTGGTGGTAGGGATTTGAGCAGGGAGGCGTTTCTTAGCTGCTCAGACAGGGTAACGGAGAGGATCTTCTGAGTGAAGGCCGACACGGAAGACCCTCTGCAAGGAGGTCTGTGCCTCCAGGGGTTGTTTTAGGACTGGAGACGGAGAAGCGAACAGCCCCAACCTGCGCCGCGTGCCCCGTGGAGGGAGCTGCCGTGGGTTTCCCGGGGGCCTGGGCCCTTGTCTTCTCTCTGGGTGGCTGCGGTGGGTGCTGGGCGAATAAAGTGTGTGGAGACCTGCTGGGGTGCTGTGACTTCTTGGGGGAGGAGGGACGGGCTCTGAGCTCACCAGGCTCCACGCGGGCTGCCTAGTTCCCAGCTCAGCCAGAGCTTTTCTCCATGCCTGGGTGACCTGGCATGAGAGGGGACGAGAGGTTTGGGAGGGATGGGTGCCCTGGGAGGACGGTCAAGGAGGTGGTGGGCGGTTGAGGAGGAGGCGAGGGAAGGCTCAGGTGGGGCTCACTGGGGAGGCACAGCCACAGCGCCGTGCCTTGTCCCCGTGCGGCTCTCTGCCTTCCTCCCCGAGGGTGAAGCAGCGCAGGGGGTTCCCGTTCCCCAGGCTGTGGGGGCAGCCCAGGAGCGCGGTGCGGGCGTGAGGCCGGGCTGTGCCGGCCGCCCCACACAAAGCACCTTTGTTCCAGCGGGCGCTGGAGGCCCTGGGCATGGCGCCCGCCGCAGAGCCAGCAGTGCCTGCGTGGCTGGGGGGGCCTGGGGGGGTGGGAGGCAGGTGGCAAGGCTGAGGCAGCGCTCATCGGGGCACACAGGGTCACAGAGTTGGGGCTGCCTCACGGGGTTGGGATGGGGGTGCCTGGCGTGCGGGGTGCCTGCTTTTTGTGGGCAGCGCCCGCGGGGAAGGACGTGCAGTTTCCTCACTCTGCTGCTGATTGCCTGACCTCTGTTTTGCAACTCAGATTGGATTACTTGCAATGTTTCTGCTTCCATGCACTTGTGAATAACAATTTCTGGCATTTATTTTTTTTTCAGGATTAGTCAAAGCATTTCTCTCTCCCACGTCTTGCTTGCTCTGTGCGCTTGCAGACAACTTTCTTTTCTCCTCCACGTCCTCGTGCTCAGCAGCAGTCGGGGGCTCACCCCGTCCCACCACCCCCCCAGATCCCAAAGGCACATGTTCGCCTTGGGACAGCGGGCGGGAGCAGGTCGAGCAGATCCCTTTTGCCCCACTGCAGAACCCAAGCACGAGGTGACCTTAACGTTCCCGAGGCAGCGGGGCCCCAGCAGCCTGGCACGGGGCCCTGCAACTCGAGCCGGCTGGGGCAGCTGTCGGCAGCGCAACGAACCGATCGCGGTGCTGGGGCCAAACGTGGGCGAAAAGGTCGGGCGTTGCTCCCGGGCTTTGCCCAGCTGTCCCCTGGGATCTCGAAGGTCCCTTCCAACCCAGGGTGCCGCGACTCGCCCTGCTTGGAGAGGCCGTGGTGGCATTTGCAGACGCACCAGGGGGATTTGCCAGAAAGCAGGGCACGGTTTTGCTGCCGCAACCCGGAGCGGGCCGCGGTGGGCGCTCTGCCGAACAGCGGAGAGGGCCGGCGCTTTGGGGGCGCAAGAGCACGGACGCCGGCGCTTTGGGGCCGCCCCGGGATGCCTCGGACGGGGCC
>VXAV01000248.1:23419-33454 GCA_013399715.1 Alectura lathami
GCCAGCACGCCCGCCCTGAGCTCGGCTGCTCCCGCCGGCAGCCCACCCGGTGCGGGCAACGGCAAGGCGTCCCGGCCTGGGCTCGGCACCCTGAACCGCAGCCACCTCCAGCGGCTGGCCATCGCCCAGTCCCGGGTGCTCATCGCCTCCGGGTGAGTCCCACTAGGCGTGAGCGAGGGTAGCTGGGGGGAGAATAGCAGTACGGTGCTTTTCTGTGGCACAGAGGGGCCCTGAGCCGTTTAGCCCGATGGGAGACAGGCCCCAGTGCTCCCCCACAGCCCCTGGGCAGGGGGCTCCGCTGGGCCCCTCGTCCTCCCCATGGACGCCCAGGGACCTGCATGGGGAGGGGGCAGACAGCGCAGGATGTCCTCCTGCATCTCAATGAGGAGGCTGGGGCTGCTGTTTTGGCGGCAGGGAATGGGTGGGGGACAGAAAAAGGACCAAAGAAAAGGCATTCAGGGCCCCTTGAGAAGCGGTCCTTCCAGGCCCCCCACCCTCAGAGGACACTTTTTATTCCCTGGCCGGGTGGAGATTGTTCAATGAGCCTGTTTCTCCCCTTTGTCTGGCTCTGCCGTCAGCCTTCTGTCGCAGCCTGGCCCCTTTCCTTCCCTCTCCGGCCTCCCTCTTCCCTCTGTGCTCCTGACCCACCAGGAAACTTTCCCATGGAAGAGAGCCCTGAAGGAGGGGGGAAGAGCACTAGCAGCTACGTGGTGGCTGTAGGAGAATGGAGGGAAAAAAAAAAAAAACAAACCACAACCCACAGCCCGTCAGGCAGCGACAAAAAGGGGCCGTGAATAGTGTGGAGACGCAGGCGGGGTTTCTAAAGAGCGAGAGAAAAGGCGGCGGCGGGGCGGGGGGCTCACGGCCTGGTGGGGAATTCACTATTCCCAGCCAGGGCCTGCTCGGTTGCTCAGGCAACTGCTGCCTGCTGCCGGCCCCGGGTGCGTGGGGCCCTGACGTGGTCCCGTCCTCTCTCCGCAGGGTCCCCACCGTCCCCGTGAAGAACCTCAATGGCTCCAGCCCTGTGAACCCCGCGCTGGCAGGTGAGGATGGGGCCACAGCCAGGCTGCCGGGCCTGCTCGGGGGGGCTGTGGGGGTGCTCGGGGTCTCTCTTAGCGCTGTTTCGCCCCCCACCCAGGCATCACGGGGATCCTGATGAGCGCGGCCGGGCTGCCCGTCTGCCTGACGCGGCCCCCCAAGCTGGTGCTGCACCCCCCGCCCGTCAGCAAGAGCGAGATCCAGTCCATCCCCGGCATCTCCCACACCTGCCGCAAGACCACCAAGAAGCAGGCCAAGAAGGGTGAGGCGCGCTTGGACGCTTGGCCCCTCCTTCCCCTTCGGCCCCTGGTGCTTCCTGCTGCCCCAGCACCGGGTTCCCCCACCCCAGCCCCTCCGACCGTTGCTCTCCCGCAGGTAAAGCTCCGGAGGAGGTTCTGAAAAAATACCTGCAGAAGGTGCGGCACCCGCCCGATGAGGTGAGAGCGGCCCGGGCGTCCACAGGGCGGTTTGCTGTGGGAGGCGGGCAGTGCCCCTCGACCACGCCATGCTGTGTGCAGCAGGCATCTCCAGCTTCTCCTCCCAACTCTGCCCTGTCCCTGGGCCCCTCTGAAGAGGGGCAGACGTCAGCTGTCCCCTGGGGTGCCCTCCCCAGGTGGGTGCTGGCCCCTGGGTGGAGGTGAATCAGGGGCACCCCCGAGGGCAACGCCCCACGCCCCGGCTCAGCGAGGCCCTGCCGCGTCTGTCTGTCCATCCCGCCCTTCTCCCCCTCTCCCTGCAGGACTGCACCATCTGCATGGAGCGTCTCTCCGCGCCCTCCGGCTACAAGGGGCCCCAGCCGGCCATCAAGCCCGACCTGGTGGGGAAGCTGGCGAAATGCGGCCACATCTTCCACCTCCACTGCCTGGTGGCCATGTACAACAACGGCAACAAGGTGTGAGGCTGCAGCCCCCCGCTGGGTGACACGGGGGGGGCCTGGTGCGTGCCGCAGGACGGCCCTTGGTGGGCAGGTGCTGCAGCCCCAGAGGGCCCTTCCCCCTGCCCTGGCCAGGAGGTAGATTTTTATCAGCAGCAAGCACTTCGCTGGAAATGCTGGATGGGAAACTAGGCTTGCATGGATATTTTGTTTCCCACTGTGGTTAATGTCCTTGCTTCCCTCCCAGGGCTGGTGGCAGTGAACTTTGGTCTGTGCACACAGCGCTGCTCTGCTTTTCCAGCTGCAGGTGGACTTCCCGGAGCCCTCTGCGAACGGCTGTTTTGTTTGGCATGCCCTGGAAAACGTGTTTCGCGTTGCTGAGGGATTTTTGTTATGCCTTCCGTTTCTCTCTCAGCCAAACCAAAACAAAAAACAGAGGTAGGGAAAGTAGTGAGGGCTCGTAAAACTGATGAGGAAGAGAAATTCAGACCTCAGCTCTTTGGCTCAAGCTGGTTTGCAAATTCTCCCAGCCCACCTCCCGCTTCCTGAGTGTCTTCGAAATGTGTGCGTTGTGTTTGCGATGAAAACAGTGCTCAGCGCTGTTCCGGGACAAGGCGCCCGGCCCGGCTCTGCGCTGGGCGGTGCTGGGGAGTGCTGGTGTCACTGCTTTCCACCCCTTTCTTGCTCTCAGGATGGCAGCCTGCAGTGCCCGACCTGCAAAACCATCTACGGGGTGAAGACGGGGACGCAGCCCCCGGGGAAGATGGAGTATCACATCATCCCTCACGCGCTGCCCGGCCACTCCGACTGCAAAACCATCCGCATCATCTACAACATCCCCCCGGGGGTGCAGGTGCGGCCTGGGGGGAGTGTGTTTGTGGCGAGCCATCCCTCACGGACACCGGCAGCCCTGTCGCTGCTGCGTCACCCCGAGCCAAGGCTGGAGCTCCGGGCGTGACAGCGTCTTGGGGTCTGCGTCTCCATAAGCACGTTGTGGGAAGTCTGGGGTAAATCTGCCTGAAAGCGGTGGACTGGTGTGCTTGGTGGCAGGGGAGCGGTGGTTTTAGGGCCACTGTCAAGGCGTAGCTGCTCTGTGGTTAAGGGCCACCCTGTGTGGCAGCAAGCAGGTCTGCATCTGATGAAGTTTGGGTGTTGTGCTGCACCTAGAGTGTGCTTCTGAGCTCCAAAATTTTGTCTCCCACTGCACGCTGCAGGGCCCAGAGCATCCAAACCCGGGGAAGAGCTTCACTGCCCGTGGCTTCCCCCGGCACTGTTACCTGCCGGACAGCGAGAAGGGCAGGAAGGTGAGCGGGGCTCGAGCTGGCACGGCACTGAAGAGGGTATTGAGGCGGGGAGAGGGGGAAGGGAGCAGCTATCTGGGGCATGGGGAAAAGCAGGCTTGGCTTGGGCAGGCAAATCTGGGTGGAGGTTTTCCCTGTAGCCCATCCTGGGTGTGCTGGAGAGCTCTGCAGCTTGGCCCTGTTCTTTTGGCTGGTGGGAGGCTGGGGAGGCTTGGCCAGGGCTCACCTGGATGAGCAACAGTGCCCTGAGCAAAAGCGGGTGCTGCCTGCAGCCCCTTGAGTTTGCCTTGCTGCCTGCCCTATCTCCCTCTCTGCAGGTACTGAAGTTGCTGCTGGTGGCCTGGGACCGGCGCTTGATTTTTGCTATCGGGACCTCCAGCACCACGGGTGAGTCAGACACAGTGATATGGAACGAGATCCACCACAAGACGGAGTTCGGCTCCAACCTCACCGGCCACGGCTACCCCGACGTCAACTACCTGGACAATGTCTTGGCTGAGCTCGCGGCCCAGGGCATCACGGAGGAGAGTCTGGCGCCGGAGAAGGACTGACACTGTGGTGGGGGGGCCACGGCAGGGGTTCCACGGCTGCACCTGAGGATAAAGCCACCAGTGAAACCCACCTGGGGCTTTGTGGGGCAGCAGGAGCATCTCCAGGCTGACTGGGGACGTGGGAGGATGTCTTTGGGACATCCCCTCCCTGCTGGCAGAGCCAACTGGTGCTCTGAGCCACGGAGGTGACACTGGCCTGGCTGTCCCCGCCAGCCAGCCACCGTTGTGTGTTGTCCCACGCAAGCGTTGCGTGCTGCTGCCAGGGCCTTGTGGGAAGCAATGGGTTCCCGTGGGCAGGCAGGACCCTCCCCTCCCTCCTTGTCCAGGTCCCAGCCTGGCCTGATTCCCTTGGTACCCACCCGGGCCTGGGGCCCGTCCTGGTGCTGGGTGGTGGGGTGGGAGCAGGGGCTGTGGGGTCTCTTTTGCTGTGGCCCTGCCTTGTCCCTCACCCGTCTCTTTGTTTGTTTGTCCTGTCCGGTACATCCCCACTGGTCTACTCTGTCCACAGAGTTTGGGGGGCTCTGGTCCACCTTGACCAGACCCCCTCCGTCCCCGTTTCTCCTCTTGGCTGTGTGTGAGCTGTGCCCTGCGGGACACTGTTGTCTGGGCTGCCCCTGTGCTGGGAAGGGGCTGGAAGGTGGTAGGAAGTTGAGTGTGGGGGGGAAGCATGTTTCCCACCCCTCCTCCCCCCAGTAGTGGGTTCCTTGAACTGTTTGTATGGGGGTGTCCCCGTGTTGAATTTTATATACCTCGTGTTTTGGGGGTTTGTCGTATATATGTACATATAGGTGGTGGTGGTTTGGGAGGCAGCTGGGGCTCTGGGGGGCACCCGGTGCTGCGGCTGGGCCAGGGGTTCAGCTTGGTGGTGCTTGGGGTGGAGGGCATGGGAGTGGCACTGCCTTCCTACCGCAGGGACGCTGGCCCAGAAGGGCTCACTGCCCCACCCCCTTCCTGCTGGATCCCAGCCGTGTCCCATGGCTTGGGGGGGTCCCTGCTGAAGTCTCAGAAAGGGCGGGGGTGATGTGGCTGACGGGGGGAGGACAGGGTGGCTGGCAGGGGGTTGGCACAGTGCTGTAGGGCTGGGGCCAGGGGGTTGGTGTGTGTGGGGGGGAGTGTGGGTGGTGGAGGGGAGGGTGTTTGCATGGTATCTGGTGGCCCCCGCCAGCCCCCGGAACTTCGCAGGGCCTCTCAGAGCCATGTGGGGTGGGAGCGGTGGGCCCTGTGGCTCGAGGGGCTGCCAGGGTACCCCCTCCCTGTTGGTGGGGCTGGCTGCTCCATGCCCACCTCCTGACCCCAACCCGCGAGAGACCCCTGGCTTGGTAAGTCAGGTGGGGGCCCTGCCCAAACTGCCCCCCCCCCCCCCCCCNCCCCCCCCCCGTCCTTGTTGCTCCTTGTGGGGTTGGGTCCTCGTAGCCCCTTTTGTTTAGTCCCCTTCTGGTTTTCCTTTGGGGCGGGTTTGCCCTCCATCCTGGGGCACGGCGGCATGGGAGGGGTCCGTCCTGATGTGCATCATTCTGTCGTCGTCGCTGTTTCTCCTCTCCCCCATCCGCGGGGTCCATCGCCGCCAGCTGGCCGCCCCGCAGGGCATCAATAAAGCGGATGGTGGAGGATGCTCGCTGTCCCCACGTGGCCTGGCCTCTCTGTTGTCTTCTGTCCGTCGTGTGTGTGGCCAGGCAAGGGAGTGGGCACCCACGGGGAGGGCCAGGCACTTCATCCCCCAGCCACCCTCCCTTTCCTCAGCATGGGTTGTCATCTACCTCAAGGGAGAAACCCTCTGTTGCCAGGAAATCCCCTTCTGGGCAGCCCTGTGGCTAGGGGAGCAGCAGCCTGGTTTCTGCTTGTCTGTGCCCGGGGCCCGGGATTCCCCTGCTGCAGAAAAACCCCAGCAGGATCTATGCAAAACCCTTGTGTGATCTGGGGGAGGAGGAGGGCCTCCACCCTCCCGGGGTGCCAGGCTGAGGACTCTAATGTGACACAGCCTTTCAACAACATTACATTTTTTTTTTTTTTTTTTTTAATGCTGTGTTGCCTATGCAATTAGTTCCTGGCTGAAATAAAACTGATCCGTGCCTCTCTGCATGTGTGTGTATATCTATCACGATAGATATACATGGAGACGCGGGGTGCCCTCCTGTTTCTGCGGCTGGAAGTCAGTGGCCGGGCCTGTGCTGCAGCTGGGTGTGCGCAATAGCTGGGGGGGCTCTGGGGGGCCAGGGCGGTGTTCCGAGGAGCCGGGCCCCATGTGCGTCCTGAGCCAGCAACGCTTTTACAGGTAGCACATCTCTGCGATGGCGTTGAGTCCTCCTGGTGAGTCAGGGAGGGTGGTGTTGCATGGCTTCCCCCTGCTCTTCAGGGCCGGCTTGAGGTTCCCTTGTCTTTGGGCACCCCAAGGGCCTTGGTGACTTTTTGAAGGGCCCTGGGTCCCCTTTGTCGGCTTTGGAGTGGGGGTGAGGGAGGCTCTGGTTGGGAAAGCAGCCGTGGAGGTGAACGGGCTGGCAGAGGGACGCTGTGGTGTGTCCTGGTGGTGCGATAGCCACAGCAGATGGCCTTGGATGTTGGTCAGGGGTCTGGAGAAGGCAGGAAGGCCACAGAGCCCCCTGCAGGTAGCTGGGGCTGGGGAGGTGAACCTGGGGCTTGTGCGAACAGGGGGAGAGGTGCAGGGGGCTGGTGGCACTGCACAGCTGTAACTGGGGGAAAGGGGTGGGCAGGAGAGCTTCGCCTAGGTTAGGGGTGTAAGCATTGTCCAGCAGGTGGAGCTGGGGCCGTGCTCATTCTGTGAGCCCCTTTGGCTCCTGCTGGTAGCCCTCACCCATGCTCACCACAGTGCTGTCCCCTGGGCTCTCCACGGGCAGGCTGTCCCCTTCACCCATTGCCCTGTACCCCCGCCTCCTGTACCTCCAGCGGCCGTAGCTGACCATCGCCAGGACTGTAGCAAGCCCCACCACTGCCGCTGCAGCCACGCCAGCCACCTCGCCCCCCGTCAGCCCCCGGCCCCTCACCAGCTCTGCTGCCTGCTGGATCTCGGCAGGCTGGGCCAGCCGCCAGGCGTGGCCCTGCCCGTCCCGCACCCAGGCGCTCTCCCCATCCCCGCTGCTCACCAGCACGGTGTCGACGGCCGGCAGGTTGGCAGGGGGGCGGGTGAAGGGTGGCAGGCGTGCGGGTGGCAGCGAGCCCCCTGAGAAGATGCCGGCCTGGACGCAGTATTCCACCTGGCAGCTATCGCTGATGAGCGCCAAGTGCTGGCTGAAGCCCGCGGGGCAGCGCTTGGCGTAGGGGTCCTCAGTGGTGCCCTGGTGCTGACCCCCAAAGGGGTTCCCCACTTGGCAGCTGAAGAAGCCTCCAAAGGGCACCGCGTACCGGCTGCCCCCCTCATAATCCTGGCTCACGCACACCCTGAGGTCATCGAAGAGCTTCAGCAAGAAGTACCCCGAGGGGCAGGACTGGGCGCCGGTGATGGGGTTGATGCTGCGGCTGCTGAACAGCCCCCCAAAGAGGTAGCCCGAGTCTGGGGGCACGGGACCGCTCGCGGCACACCAGTAAGCGCTGAATTGCACCTGGGAGAGCCAGAAGACATCCCGGCACACGCGGTGGCAGAAGATGCCCAGGGTGCACTTGTTGTGGCACTCAAGGTGGCTGTGGCCTTCCTCCCGCTCTTGCGTGCCCAGCAGCACTGGGGTGTAGGCGGTGGGGCAGGAGAAAGCCCCGGTGAGGGGGTTCTTCTGCTCCAGCATCCGACACAGCTCACCGGTGTCAGGGCCGGCCAGCCCAGTGCACTCCTGGAAGACTCCCCCGAAGGTGAAGTTGGTCCTGGTCCCCTCGCAGGAGCCATCATCAGCGTTGGCGTGGAAGTTGAAGTTGGGCGAGGTGGCATCAGTGCAGCCGGGGTAGGTGTTGAAGGTGTAGTAGCGGCGGATGGCCATCTCCACTCGCTTGGCCAGCTTCTTCACCGTGGGAGTGGGCAGCTCTGGCAGGGTGCTGGGGCTGATGAAGAAGTACAGGGGCAGCCCCGAGCGGTCGATGGCCACCAGCTGGTTGTTAATCTTCTCCTGCCAGGTCTTCAAGGTGATGCCTGGGTAAAAGGGGATCCCACCGATGCTCTCCACCCGGGAGTTGGTGCGGTTCTCCAGGTACTGCTTGGTGAAGGCAGTGCTGGTGCCCAGGGACTCCTCAGTTTTCATACCAATGATGCTGTGGAAGGCCACGGCAGCCGAGGCGGTGATGGTGCTCCGCGTGGCCCAGCTGTCCTTCAGGAAGGTTGCCTTGATCTGATCTTCCTGGACCAAGCTGGCTCCGGCGTCCACAGAGGTGAGGGTGTGGGTGCCGTAGTTGAGCACGAGCACCTCAGACAGAAAATCAGCCATCCGTGTCTGGTTGTTCTCCAGGTGGCTGGCAATTGTCAGCAGCTGCTTCTTGAAGCCCTTGTCCAGGCCTGCTCCTGGGTCGATCTTGGCAGTGTAAACCAGGTTCCTGACTTGCACACGGGTGGTGACAGCCCGGTCCTGCACTTGGTGGGTCTTGGTCTGGTGGAAGTCGTGAGAGAACTTGCCATTGATGGCCGAGAAGAGGGACAGCTCCAGGTTGATGGAGGCAGAGGTGACGCTCTGGTAATCCTTCCAGGACTCAATGATCTCAGAGTTGATGTCCAGGTTGCTCTGCTTGCGGGGGATGGTGAAGATTTCATCTGGGATGATGTAGGACCCGTCTTCGGTGGTCTTGCACAGCGAGTAGTTCAGATTGATGACTCTGCCCATATCCAAATTCCTGAGGTTGTCCCAGCCCCCTCCAGGGAGGACTTCCAGCATGGGGAGCTTCAAGGCCTTCTTGCAGTCCTGAAGCCCTGCAGAGGACAACTGTTCCTGGGACTGCTCGGCCCCTATCACCACAGCGGCCAGCATCCAGGTGAGGAGGACCACCCTCAGCACCCAGTCCATGGCCGGAGGCGTCCGGGGCCCCAGCAGACGTCCCGCTGGTGAGGAGGTAGATGGGGAAATGAAGAGGCTGGGGGTGCAGCTGCAGGGTGGTTCCTCTTCGTGAGGGGGTTGAATTAAGAAAAGGGAAAGGAGAAGTGAGAGCCGATGAGCATGAGAAATGGTGAGTGGAGCTGAGTGGGTGAGGGGCAGGAAAGGGGTGGCCCAGTGAAAGCTGCTCTGCTGGGGATGGGACAAGGAGAAATCTCAGCGGTCCACCCGCAGGATCCCCCTCTGTGAATCTCCCTGGATCAGCGCTTCAGTGACACCTTGTCATCCCGGGTGACCCTGGCACCTTTATGCCCCACAGGGGAACTGGCCCCAGCTCCGTGGCCTTGAGGCCCTGCTCACGCGGTGGGGTGAGATCCGGCCCTGGTTGCACAAGCTTTACTGCTGATGCCTGGGCTTTCCCCTACGGCAGGAGTGAGGCAGGCTCCTTGCCATGCAGGGAGGTTAGGGAGGAAGCAGGACGTGGCACAATGTGGGGGGACAGCACGCTGCTTGTCCCTTGTCTTTTGGGGAAGAGGCTGGCTGAGCCCCTGGGATGGGCTCTGGTGGGCGTAGGGGGCCCCTCAGTGCTTCCCACTGCCCCTATTTATGTTAGGGCCATCTGCAGCCTCCTGTACTTCCTGTAGCCCGTCCCTCTCCTTCCCTCAGTGTTCCTGGCTAGGAAGGGCACCTCAGTGTGGAACTGTTGCATGGTTGGTGGCTGCTGGCTGCCAGTGGTGCTGAGCCGGCACTACCTGGGGACACCCCACCCTGGTCGGGTGCTGGTTTATGTGGCACAGCTGCGTGTTTTGGGTAATAAAGAGTTAAAGCTGTTTCCACTGTGAAAGCTGCTGAAGGAACCATGGCTCTTGCCATATGGACAGGTTCATTTCCCTTATTTCTGCTGGCTAGTTCCTCTTCCCAGGATGGTTCTGGCAGAGAATGAGGCGGCAGGGAGCAGTGTGGGGATGAGGGGGACTGTGGACACGTGTGTATGCTTTTACGAGGACAATCCCACTGACACGCTGGGGAGCGATGCTGCCGGCAGCGGACTGGGAACGCTGGTGGGGATGGCCTCTCCAGCCTCAGCATGGGGCCTGGAGTAGCTGGCAGTTCCTGGTGTCTCCCACGCCTGGCCAGAGCCGATCTGCACTTCAGAATGTTTGAAGCCTCAGCGGTGACCCCAGTGCCTGACACATCCTGGATGGAAAGAGACCAGCCTCAAGGGGATGATGAGAGACACCTCGGCCCACACCACTGAGGAGAGTCAGGCTAGGATGCGTCACTCCTGAGCTTGGAGGAGGTGATCCCTGGGT
>VXAV01000250.1:15876-39449 GCA_013399715.1 Alectura lathami
AAAAAAGAGAGAAGGAAATTCCTTTCTATGCCCCTGAGCCAAAGGAAACTCTCACCTTTCAAAATGATTACTCATTCCTACCTGAAAAAATTAGAATGCTTTCAGGTATTACTTAATATTCTTCTACACATACTAGATTCAATGCTTACTTGCTAATCTAAAAGAAATCAAATTAAATAAATTATGGGGTAATTGCTAGTATCACTTAGAAAACTGGCTTCAAATTTAAGAATAGAGCCATTTTACAGTTTTGTTACAATCACTTGTAACTGTTGACTTGTTGAAAAAATAGGAAAGAATGCAATAATAAAAGTAAAATATCAAATTAATGCGTCAATAGAAAACGTATACATGTGAAGGTTAATTAATTAAATTCAGTAAAAACTCCTAAGGCATGAAATACTTTCTTCTGGATATACCGTATCACATTATTAGAAATACGTATATTTATTTCTTCAAAGACTGTAACAGCTTTAATTAGGCACAGCATTATTAGTTCCCCAAGTATACTTACAAATTCTTCAAAACAGCAAATAAATGTGCATACACTACTTGACACTAACCAGAGAAGACTGCATTTTAATATTTGTCTTTCCATATTTATGTGCAAAAACAGAGAGAAGAGGGAACTACTAGATAATCTGCAAAACACTAGCACATAGGAAAGAAGTCATTATTAAGCACCTTGCATTTTGTACAAGGAACAACAGAACAAGAGCAGCGATTTAAAAAATGCTAGTGTGAATACTACACCCTTATTAATAATACAGACGTAATAACACTGTAAATCATTGCAAACATGCAGTCATGAAACAAAAAATATCTTTGAAGTATTTCCTTAGGAAGTTGTACGTAGAATGTGGCTTATTAAAGTTAACATGCTCAGAGAGGCTTAAACCACAGAACTATCCAAATCTTGGCTTTCTGGAGGAAGAAAAGTCACTGCTTTCTTGTTTAAAATGCTTGTTAAATTGAAAGGTTGTTTCCTTTAATTTACTAGTAGAGTTATGAGATGAACTAGATAATTTTAATTGCTTGCCAGAGAAAACAAATGTCACTGAATAGGCCGATCTAGGCAAAAATATGCTGCATGTTGAAAATTCTTCAAAACAAAGCAGCATCAGTTAAAAGCTACGACCGCTGAAAACATCTGACATCTATGCTGTATGTTTCAAGTGAAACTGAAAAGCCAAATAAATGGAATACTAACTGGTACTGTCATCAGCGGTTGCTGCCTGCCCTCCTGCCCAAACCACCCTTTCCCAGCTGTTGTTGTTCTGCTAGCAATGTGTCAACACAACCCTACAATACTCCTGAGTAATACTGCTGCAATCGAAGCCAAAGGGCTCCTGTCTTGGAGCTGACCAGCTAACCTAGCACTCAGCTTACAAGCACAAAAATTGCTTTCAGAAACACGTTCTGTGCAGCTGTAGCATCACAGAAAGTGCACATTTAACTCTACCCAGGAACAACTTAACCTTTTCTGACGGCAATGACTGACATTTTCTCTTATCAGAATTCTTTGAAAATAGATTTAAAACCACCAGACACGATGGCTTGTTGAGGTTTACAGACGGCAATCACACTTAGCTTTCTAAGCAAGAGGAGAGAGCAGATGCGTTATTCCACGTCTGGGCTAAACCAAGAGAGTCCTATCTAAGCAGCACAAAAAAGTTCATTGTGGACAACACTAGTTTCATTCATAGTCACACAGCTTTTGAACAGAACTCTTGACTATGTCTGCAAAAACCAAAGCAAATCAAAACCTTTACCTGAATTAAAGATAGCCACCATTACTGTTTGTTTTTTTTCTCCCCTCCCCCTCAGCTATGAATTCTCAAGTGCATGCACTCGCAGGAAGTGTTTTACCTGATCTGTTCTTTCTGTCAGAAGAATCATCCAGGGCTGACAACGCAGTAGAGATGCTCTTCTGAAGATCGTGGTTACCCCCCACAGAATCATCCTCATCAGAAGAAAATGAAGGCAACGTTTCTAAATTTTTCTTAAGTTCTTCATCAACTTTTTTGGTTGGACTTTCTCCACTAACCTCAGCAGCTACAGGTGCTGCTGCCGACACAGGTTTTGCGGAGGACTGTAGGCAAGGGCCGCGAACGATTTGGGTAACCGGTCGCCTAGTCCTGCTTGGCATTCGTACAGCTGGAGCTGAAAACTGCTGCCTAGGCCCGGACTTGAGAAAGTCTAAAAAAGATGCGATGAATCCTGTTTTGACCTCAGGCTGTTTTTCTTCAACTTCTTTAATTTTTTGCCTCATTTTTTCCTGATGCTGATAACTATCATAACAACTTTCAGAAACAGGAGAAGAGTACATCAAACATGAGTCGTTTCCTCTTGAGTTTTGACGTTTACACTGTCCACTTCTTTTTACCTGTTTCTGAATTGCACTGTCATCTTCTGCAGCATTTTTGTTTTGGCTTTTTCCTTTGCTTTTTTTCTTCTGAAGGTTCCCTTGAGCCAAATCATGGCATTCTTCTTCAGTTCCACTTTGGGGCACAGGCAGTGACTGCAACGGAGCCTTTGACTGGTTACCTGCTGCTGTACCATCATCACCACCCGTATTAAAATCATTCTCTGAAGCAGCACTTTCCTCACTTAGACTCTTACCACTCGAAACAAAATCTAGGTCTCTTGCATTCACTGTGCCTTCAGCAGAAACATCATTATCTTCTTCAGATTCATGAGTGATGCTGGACTGTTTCTTAACTGGAACAGCACCTTGTTCTTGCTCCTCTTGACCAGGGCGAAGGGCAGGAGAGGTCATTCTCGTTGGTACATTTTGATCAGAAGCTTCAAGGTGCTGTTGATCGAGGCTCACAGGCTTCGCCTGTATTGCTGACACCGATGTAAGATTTATTGTGATTTGGCCTCCATTCAGAGAAATATTATTTATGCTTGTTGGCTTCCCAACTATCGTAGGTGAGGCACTGAAACCAGAAGACACGTGTCTTACATCCATTGATCGGAACTGTGTTTTAGACTCCTCACCATTTTCAACAGACTGGATTTCCTCTTCATTAGATGCTGATTTAGCAAAGTCAGACGGGGTCACTCCACAGGCTGCCGCTGTTGCTGCTAGGATATCATCAACATTGGATAATATATTCCTCTCATCACTGAGAAGCATTGATTCTGGGAAACATATCGAACTAAGAGAAACAAACTGATTTTTTGAATCATGTTGATTTGTCTGAGTAAAATGATCCTTTGTTGTCACATGTTGCTGCAGTGGTTTGGAGGGCTCAGAAATGTCCATTTTCATCACTTCTGAGTTCTGAGAATGAAGCTGTTGCTGCGAATGACCCCCATTACTTTGAATAATATGGCCATCCATCTGAAGGAATGGATGTGTCACCTGCTGAGGACTCTGGATTCTTTGCACTTGTGGTGATGCCTTTGCTTGTCCCAAACCCGACTGCAGGATTGACTGATGCAGAATCTGCAAGTCACAGGCTGACTCCAGCAGTACCTGAGCTCCGGGCAAACACAGTTGATGACCGTGTCTTAAAGCATGAGGTTGAACCTGCGGAGGTGTACTAATGACTTGGCCTTGCTGTTCTGGAGCTTTACTTTCATGTACCTTATGCATAAGAGAATGCTGCTGGTTTAGTTCTTTAGAACTCACATTTACTTGTGTTGTTTGCATTAAATTAGCTGGTTTTTTGATATCATGGCTTAGGTTAGTGATATGGCCAATATGTTGGGAAAGCTGTTCCACGGTATTAGCCATTCGTTCGTCTTTTTTTGTTCCTTGAAGACTAAGTCCAACAACTTGATCTTCAAGACGGGAGTTACTTCTGATTACACTTTGAGAGTATCTGTCATCTGCCTTTGAGACCCTATAGGACGCATCCTGAGCATTGATTTCATCATTGGTTAGCCTTTGGGTGGAGGATTCAAGAGAAGCTTGCTGTTGCAATGCCTGCATATCCTGCATTGACAACTCTTCCTCTTGTTTTGATGAAGCGTACAAGTTAGAGTCTGATTTCCTTTTCACGTACGATTTTGTTTCAGAGGAAGGCCTATTGCTCTGCAGCGTCTGTGAATGAGCTGCAGATGCAAAAGGAGGAGACTGCACAGATGGCAAAAACTTTTGAGACTGCGGTGAGGAGGATTCTTGTGACTGAGAGTTCTGAGAAGAATGTAAAGAAATATAGCTCTGATTAGGACTTGAGGCTGGAAGAGTCTGTATCCGAGGAGAGGTAGAAAAGGGAAGGGAAGGTGACGCCAATGTTAAAGACTGCCCTGAAGAATAGCTTTCTGAAGGACTAACTGCTGACAAAACTTGCGACTGAGATGAAAAGCTAACTTGGGACTGGCTAACTGGAGATAAACCCTGAGAGTGACTAGAAGAGTAGCTCTGAGATTGGCTGACTGAAGAAAGTTCTCTTGTTTGTGGAGAGTAGTTCTCATTTGGGACCGAAGTCAACACTTGTTCATCTGAGGAGTAACTCAGAGTTTGACTATCTGAAGTGATAGCTTGCGACTGCACAGAAAAGGTCAACGTTTTGTACAACGTGGGCAGCTTCTCCACCTTGCTAGAAGAGAAATCCTGTGAGTGACTGACAGGTGGCACATTCTGAGCCTGGGAAGAAATATAATTTTGGGACTGGCTGACTGACAACAGACTTGGGAGCTGTGCTGTAGAATAGATCTGTGCTTGGCCTGTAATGACAGAACTCTGGTTTTGTGCAGTTTTGGCATAGCTTTGTGTCTGCACAGTGGGAGCTACACTTTGAGGTTTGGGAGTCTTCGTTGACCTTGGAGGCTGCTTCGTCGAACAGTTTTTCGGTTTTGCTGTGGAAGCGGGAGGAAAACCAGGTGATGGAATTGCAGATGTATAAGACTGAGCAAGTTCCACTGTGACTTGAGAAGTCTTCTGCTGTGGTCCTCCATTGCTCACCTGAGTAACATCTCCAACTGGACTGCACGATAATGCTGAGTGCCTACACGTATCCTGAAAATTAACTCCACTTGTACTCGTTAAATAGCTGTGTAAGGAATGCTGTGAAACAGTCAGTTGAGCCTGAACAGACTGAGTACTTGAAGGCCGCTGATGGTGTTTAATAACACTACATTCTCGCTGAAGTGCTCGATCGATAGAAGCAGTGGAACCGGTGAAGACAGATGTGCTATACGCCTGAGAAACCTGCTGAGCTCCTCCGATGGTTGAAGGCAACAAACTAAACTGAGGTTGCAAAAGATGGGGTGCAGATTCTTGAGCAGAACGATATGTTGATGACTGAGGTGGTATACTGGTACTTAAAACAGAACTGCCTAGGCGCTCAAATGTCAAAGCAGTTGGAACTGTGCCTTGTGATGTTTTAATCTGTAATAAAGGATCGTGGGTGGTTAAGAGGCCATTTGATGTAGCACTGAAAGTAGTATCCTGAAGAGTAAGAGAAGGAGCAGTAGCAAAGTTTCTACTGCTGAAAGTGTTGGGATGCTGATATGCCGATAAAGCAGATGTTGGTGGAAATGTTCCAGAGGTTGGCAATGCTCCAGTAACAAATAGTTCTGTGGCTGTTGAGGAATGCATACCTGGAAAGAAACAAAAAACATAAAGGAAAAATGAATAAGGAAGCTTTACAAGTTGCAACTCTGCATTTCTACGACTTAATTTCACTGCACGATCTTACAGCATTTGTAAATATAACCTTCTTTAGAATCAAAACCCTTTTAAAGAAAAAAAATACCCACAATAAGTGCTTCCCTTTGTAATTTCCAAACTGGAAGTGTAGTTCTGTAAGAATTCCAAATTCTATACCTATAGGAGGTTGCCATGGGAAAATAACTTGCACCTTTATGATGCAAATTTTGGATTAAAAAATTGTACGAGTATAACCCTGCTTTGAAATTGAAGGCTCTCTATTAGTTTTCATTTGAGTTTAAAAATAATTCTTAGTAAAGGACAACTGATTAAAAGCTCCGGACACTTTTAATGTACTGTAAAAAGGCAGAATTACACCATACCAATTGAAATCCAGAACTGAAAGAGCAATTTCACCCTCTCCACAATAGAGAGAGGGTTCCTCTACAATAGCTAGATACAATTGTTAAAGGAAGGTTTTAACTTTCAATAAAAATAATAAATATATGATCTGCATGCTTTCTTAAGTGAAATATCATAGTTCAAAATATCCATAGACAGCAACTACCTGCACAGCCCAACAACTACCCAAGTGAGAGGTATACTACTATTTATTTGCGCCCTAACATTGCCGTGACATACTTGGTTAAACGTTGTTTACTAACAGGGTATACTACTCCAACTGAAATAACGGTGTGAAAATCCCCTGCAAGCTTTAGGGCTCACAGCAGATCCATATCATTCTGTTTTCTGTCCCATGACTTGCAGGTACTAGTAGGGTTTACGTACTATTTCTGAAGTCTATGAAAGCAAATGAGGAAGGCAAATTTCTTCTCAGAGGCTTACATTTCTTGTAAGGAATCTGTAAATGAATCGGTTTCCACCGGGACATTTACAATGGTAGGCAAAGCAGAAAGAAAATAGGATCACTTGGTATAATTTGACTATTTTCAGTTCTTCTCAGACACTTAAAACCACTTTTAGCTTTGGATTATTACACAATAAATAAAAGGAAAAAAAAAAGTCAGTAAATAAGGCTTGTTTTGAGACAAATACCTCAGTAAAAAGTTCAATTTTCATTATAAAATACTCCTGCAACTTAATCACAAAACAACTTTGGAAGTGTCAGATATATCTGCAAAAGAAAGTCTTGTTTCTCCCTTCCAGCTCAAGACATGTACTGATATGAAGAGATCTGACACAGAAGGAATGTCACGGTAATTTTCACGAGTCAACAATAAGGTCTTTTTCAGTAAGAAGATATAAGCAGTGTTTAAATGCACTTTTTTTCCTGTTCTAAAAAACCATAGCATCATGTACTGGGTTCTCTTTTACTCATCGCTGCCACTAACCACAAAAGTGGGGGCATCCAGATGGCAAAGAAGTGGAACAATTTATTCCTATTTTAACTGCAGACATTCCGTCCTCCTCCAAGCCCTTCCCACTACTGGTACAGTGGAAAACTAACTCAAAGGAAAAAAAGGAGAGTATTTTCTGTCAGACCAGTGAATTGCTCTGATCCACTGCACAATCGCTGCACAAAATTAAGTATAACTTGAAGCTACCACACAGATGCAGCAGCAACACTTATCTTGGTCTGGCTGTCAACAGCAAGTGCAAAATATGCAAAGTTTCCCGCTTTGCACAGAAGGCTTGACAGATGGGGGAAGTTTACAGAAGGCACTCAGTCTGCCATAAAAGATGGCATGTTTGTTTATTTGTGCATTAAATCACTGATCACAATGCAACATGCACCTCAGACCCTCTTTCTGAGAATACTTTGGTCATTACTTGTGTACAAAGGGGCTAAAGTTACCCACAGAATTTTAGTAGAACTGCCACAGAAGAACTACGACAGGGAACAGAGTTTGAGACTGAAGTCTGCTAGGGTGTACAGGTACTCTACCTGAATGTGCTTACGGTGTTAGACTAATTCCAAACAGAAGGTTGGAGAATGACTGAATAATCAGATAAAATTATATCCTGTACTTCTAAACCCATTCTAGGCAACTTCTGCTTAGAGGTTAATACAATTTCATTGATTCTGAGATTTTTAAATACCAAGACAGAAAAGAAGCAGAAGACACAGCCTTTTCTGGTAGGATATTTTTGTTTCAAGTACTCCTAAATATTCAGTCACAGTCATCACAGAACCTAATTTCACCTGTCTGCCAGGAAGGAGCCCTGAATTGTGGCAAAAGGGTAGATCCTGAAGAGACAGCCTGCGCAGTGCGAGACTCAATTGCGGAGAGAAAATTCATAACTGAAGTTTCCTTAGTGTTACTTCCAGAGGTGTGCATACCGGTATCAAATATTCCTGAAAGACCTAGAATGGGGTGGAGGGAAATGAAACAAAACAATCAGACAATTCAGATAAACTTTTTATAAAAAGCTCAACCAAATAACAAGGACATACATTCATAATCCACTACAAATAACCTATGAAATATTAGGAGCACTATTAAAGTACATTCATTCTTCATTGTTTCAACTGTTCTGTAGTGTTGCAACTGTAAACTGGAACTTAAGGATACATTTAAAAACCTGTTGTTAATGTCTATTAAATATGATGCTCTTTAACAATATTTAGGTCACCCAATAGAAATTCACCCTTCATGTGAGGATTCACTGTTCCACTTGCTACATGAACTGTTTAAACATTCAGAGTTCTCCCTGAAATGGGTTTAACTTCCTTGCATGAACCCTTTCCTCCTTACCAAAGCTTGGACTTCCCTGTGGGACTGGCATGAGAGCAGGGTCTGGGTTGCATTCCTTGTTTCAACAACTGTTGTCCATTCCCTTCAGTGGCTGGGGGATGGCACTGCAAAGACTGCAGAGCCTTGAGTAGCTAAAATTCCATCAAGATTACAGAATCTGCATCCTGAGACGCTCCCTGAAATTCTGACCCCTCATCATGCCGGTCAAGGACCTGGCCAAGAGACTGCAAATACCTGCCAGCCTGCGAGCTCAAATATCCTTCCTTGGAAATTAGGTTGCAAGGTGAGGGCGAAGAGGTCAGGCTTTGTCTTCTGCTTACACGGAGACAGGACATCACCATGATCACAGACCAATCCTGATGCAGACTTAATATAGCCTAACCTGCTACTATATTTAGAGTAAATTTCAACTTTCCCCCCAGCGCTATGTCTTAATTTGCACACACAAGTACTAGCACATTATGTTCCTGCTCACATTATTTTTTTTCTGTTTGCTCTAGTCTGAAAGAATTGGTGTGACTTCTGAAGCTGGCATTGAGGCAAACTTGATGATTGGCCTTTATGCATACGCCACAATCTGAAAAGCTGTATTTTACAGAAGAAATGCTGGAATATGGGAATTAACAGTCAGTTACAGAGCATATCTGCTCCTTGTATTTTCCTTCCCCCTTAGGACACTTTGATAAAAGCCAGTAACTGATCAATAACTTTTTACTGCACACTCAGCTCTCCTCATACCACCATCTGCATAAGAAATTCCCTCTGATTATAAAATCCATCTTGAAACTAAAGTTATGAAACTTTTTTTTAAAGCTGAAATCTCATAATACAGACAGGTACCAGTAGGGTGGTGTGTAGCAGAGTATCCAGGAAGCTGATGAGAAGCTGTGTATGTCTGTCTGTGAAGAAGATCTGTTTCCGAATGTGATGGATGTCCTCCTCCATAGCTTAAGCTAAGGAAAAAATTAGACATGATGAACAAAAACATGAAGTTATAGAGACAGGGAGACAACTATGAAATCCCAACCACAAGCCAGAAAGTTGCAGAAAGAAAACACAAGCACAACACAAGCCCAAACCGTGACATGTATTTGTGCTAGGACAGCATTATGAATGTCAAGCAGTTTAAAAAAGCACTACAGAACCTAACAAGCTAAAGGAAAATAATAATAATAATAAAAGTTCATCACGGAAAAATCTACAAAGGATCTACAAAAAGCACGGTTTCCCTAGTTCAGCACTCAGCCACTGGATGAACACTTTCTGTAATCATTTACTGATGTAAAAGTCAGCAAAGACGATGACTACAAACACGCATCTGTTTTGATGTTTAAATTGCTGATGCCACTTCAACATAAAGGACCACATTTAATACAACGGCTGACATGACTGCAAAGCTGCAGAACTAACAGCTCTGGTTTTTCAAGATTTTGTTAATTTTTGTATGATTCTAACAAAATTGACAACAGGAGTGCCAGTAAGTGACAAATCCCAGTTTTGAAACCACCTAGCATTAAATAAAAGTTAATGATCTACAGTGTTTAAAGTTTTGAAATTAGCCATTTAATTAACATGATGTTTTGATCGGGCTTATCTGGAAGCAAGCTGAAGACAGAGCATCCCAGCCCATGCAAACGCAATAATGCGGAAAAAAAAGAAACGCAAACGAAATATCGAGCAACATAAGGAACTGGCTGGAAGCACTGATGATTTCCAGCCTAAAAGGCAGAAAAAAAAGAGCAGAACGCAAAACAAAATCCCAGCACTTTCAAGCTCTGCACTGCACCTATCAAATGGAGAAAATGTAAGCCAGCACGACGGAGTCACTGCGCTATCATCATCTCTTCTTGCCTCTCGGATGTTAAGGTTACAGGTAGCTGATACTTCCTCCACTGCGCCTGTGAGATTGCTTTGGGTTCAAAATTCAGCTCTAACCAGATGCCAGAAAACCCAAACAACCAAACCCACAGCTCTCCCTGCTGTCTGCTGTGAGGGACTTCACTCACCCTCTGCAACCCCTGGGACGAGGGGGCAGTCACTCCGCACAAGGCAAAATTGGAACATTTGATGCCAGGAATCATGACATCGTGGGAAACTTCCATGGAAGTCACCACATAATATAAAACTTTGCAACGTTACTGGATTTACTTCATTTCATCAGGATGACAAGAGTGGGCAGCGGAGATCTGATAAGACTCTAAGAAGACTCTGACCTCCGCACATTTTAAACAGCAGAAGCCTGCCTATGATGGACATTACATTTCAGGCTTCAGGCTCAGCTTCCACGCCTGCCACGCTAACAGCAGCCATACTTTCCATTTCATCCGCTTACAGGGTAGGAGTGGTCCTATACTCTGCATGCCAGGCTAAGGCAGAAGCCTGAAGAATGAAAACTTATCTAAAAGCCAACAAGAAGCCTCAGCTATTGCACTTCATCAGCTGCGTGTGCTGACTTTCACAGTAATAAACGCATTTTAGAGAACCGACACATCTCAACTCAGAGTGAGCATGCTCGCATTTTCATTTGTAGAGGACAGATTTTGTGCAGCCCAACACTACGCATCAGCTTTCTGTTAAGCACTGACTGAAATCTGCACTGACTTGCATCATTATAAAGAACAACTGGTAGGCGTAACTGGATGACACTGTGACAAGTCATTTCCAGACAAAAACAAAACGATAGTGCTCTGTGCATAACACATTTAAATTGGCTTCACTCTGTGCAAGTACATTTCAGTAAAACAAAGTTTCAAGAAAAAAAATATAAACATGCAGAGCCAGAAAAAAAAATAGGACACATGATCTTTCTTCAGCTATTTTTTAAAATAAAAATGTGCTACACAAGAAAACACATTTCTAATCTGAATGACGGTCATCCACACACTGTTAGTGAGAATCATCCTCACTGACACAACCGCTGATCTTGTGAAACCTTTCCATCTGTAAGTGGTTTTCCTTAATTTTATTTTCAAGTTTCCTCAAAGCATCTACATACATCAGGGCATGTGATGCTGCCTTGAAAGGCAAACTGAAGTCACACTGCATTATATCACCGATATAGCAGCACATCTTCCTCTTCCTGCCTCAGGTATTTTCAGGAAGAGCGCAGTGTTCTGGGCAGGTGGGCCTACACCTTGCAGCAAACACCCTTCTACAAATAAGGTGAGACCTGCGAAGACTGGTACAGATTACATCAAGCTAGCGCAGCTAAGACAGAGGAATGATGCAATTAAAGCAGTTCATGTGCAAAAAAAAAAAAAAAATAGATTAATTTTACTTTTCATTAGCCACCTGAAAATTCCAGGATTTTGAAAACGAGCATTTTCTTTAACATAGGTACTTATTCTGGTAGTTATTCCTCACTCCCTTGCGACAAAGCCCCTTTTTTGGTAAAGGAAATGCACGCTACACTCAAAGATTACAAGAGAGCCTAACACACGAGCGTGTAGATGTGAGGCAGAGCACGCTATAATGATAACAACAGCTTGTGAAAAGCGCACACAAAGATTCTGCAGCAGAGAACACTGCAACACAAATAATAATTTCTAGAACCGTATCTCAAAAACCTTGCCAATTACTAGAATCTCAAAATGGTAATCAAGCTACTTCAATAAACTTTCTCTTTATTTCTATCGTGAGAACAATCAAAGTATACGATGATTTTTTACTTTATTTTTTAAACAAACTTCCAGGTCATATTTAATGCAACCGCAACCTCAGAAATGAATCTGCCTTTCAATAAGAACATTGTATTTATCAGAGCAGCTAATTGTTTATTGTATAATTACTTGTTGCTGGAATGTAGATCCTTATCTCCAAAAACCATGCATATGTGCCTTTGGTTTACGCAAGCTTGTCCTAAACACAAGCACAGCAATATGAAAGAGGGTTACAGCCTCAGGGTTTCTTCTGATAAAATTTAACTACTAAACAGATGAGCTTCCACGGCCTGTAATTCGCGTATCACAAATACTTCAAGCATGGCAAATAACGTTACGGCCATCTAATCTAGCCCTTCACACCCTGGTTTCAAAGTTGGTTAGAATACCACAAGGATTCCCACTTCCACTCAGACGCAAGATGACTTGCTGAAGAAACCATACTCACGGTACTCGGTACCTGGCTGGTGGTTACGCCAGCTGCTGCGCAGCGGTCCAAAGCCACTCTCCCCTTACCACTAATCATCACTGTGATTCCTGCCTTCTGCTGGAGTAGTTAACTGCCCTACAGAGAGATTACTGCTTGAAAGTAAGACAGATTTGGCATGCAGATTTGGAAAATAGTTCCCTCTGGACGCATTTTTCATCAAAAAAAGGTCCACTCAGATTTAATATAACACTGAAGTGCCCTGTCAGAAGTGTCCTGTGAAGAGCTATCATTACTTGTCATTGCTGTAACGAAGCAATCAAAACATTCTTCTCAGTGAGAGCAAAGCAACTCTGACATTGGTGGTTTTATTCAGCTACATCAATTGGTCTAAGAGAAGATATTACCTCTCCAGTAAAATTTCTCAAAGAAAATGTGCATCCTTTGTGCTTAATGGTTGCTAGAATACCTTGACCTCGATTTACAGCTCCTTATAATTACTCAGTATTAAGTCTCTCCTGAAATACCCGCTCACATTATCTTTTTATATCGCTGTTCAGGTAATTTATTACCACGACACTCTTCAGCTTAATAGTTCCATATGAATTTAGGTCACCAACTGCAAAAGGTGATCGAGCTATATTGCATGAGCCACCCTCCTCACCTGCCAACACAACTATTTGTTTTACGCTTTATGCTGCTGACAGATGCATTTCTCAATTTCAAATTCAAATAGAAGCACCGCTTCTGTAAGGAAACAAAATTTTGTTGCAATAAGCACTGGAGAGAAAAAGTAGCAGTTTTATTCAAAAAGCCTTGCTCTCCCCTAAGCATCCATATAGAACAAAATGCAGAAACCAAACTACTGAAGCATCATTATGTTAAAAAAGAGACAGATTTCATCTTTCTACTTTATTTTCCAAATCAATTTTCATTAGAAGTTGTTTATTTAAACCTTTTTTTTCCCCCCTTAAGTTTAGTGCCTGAGCAATTATTCCCACTCTAGGGAAACATACAATACTTTATGAAAAACCAGACCAGGACTTCGAATAAGCAAAAGATATTTCTGGGTGCAATACTTCGTTCTTTTGTTCTTAGGCAGTTGCAACTTCTGCCCCTGATACAAAGGAAAATGGCTCCAAGCCCTTTAAATCACAGGGCATTTCTGAAGCATCTAGACCATAAAACTGCACTGAAAGTGAAACTGGACAAGTCCAAAATGCTGCACAGCTCTCTGGCTTACACGTCTGAAGTCCAAAACAACCAACCTGAACTAGACAAAAGCAACAACCCAGCACGTACCGTGCAAGCAATTGGACTGGAGGTGAGGCAAACATGATTTCAAGGAAAGGAGTATGTTCGGATGGATAAGGAAAAACCTTAAAACGCATACTTCGCATTTTATCTGACTTGAGATGTATGTGAAATAGGGGAAATAGTACTTCAATTATTTGAAGTGAATTCAAATTAAAATCATGCATTTAACCATCTATCCAAAAGCTTGGACACTTTGCAAAGGCACCTCCCTTCAGGCAGCTCTTTAGCTAGCTGACGGCCAGCTCCAGAGTCTAAAAAGTAAAGTCAATCAAGTTCCAAATATTACAAACCAAGTCATTTCTAAATATTAAAAATATTCTTCCAAAGATAAGATGCATATAATTGATAGGCAGCCTGCAGTTTACATCTCTTCTTGTCCAAAACATCCATTTTACATGTTTAAAATCAAAAGTTCAGCAACGTTCAGCATGCACTGTCTGCTGGCAGGCTCGTATCTAGAATCGCTTTAATATTAGATACAATATCCAATGTTTTGTTCAAATATTTATCTTTGTTAACATGCCTTTGTTCACAGCATCCTACAGAGGCAGACAGAATGGGAACATCACTTGAATTTATTACAGATGAAGTGGAAAGCCAATGGAAGGTGGCTGGGCCCTCAGCTGCCCGCTGGAACAGCGACCGTTCCGGCGTTCCCCACAGTCAGTAAAGCAATGTTAGAGGTAGATATTTTCCATCCAAAATGGGCTGGATCTTGTATTTAAAACAAACGCACACCAATGACTCCAAAAAAGCAACATCAGAGGACTGAGGGATTTGCCTAGGAAGAAAGCGGTTACTTCAATGAGTGTCATGCTGCTAAGAGCTTCCATCAGCCTTGTGCAACTGACAGGCCAACACAGTTCTGAAAGCTTAAAAAACAATTAATTCCAGCGTAAGGAAAACAAATTTCTGTTCGGTCCAGACACTGGTTTCGGACTCATTTCAGTGCAACATTACTTAGAAACACATAGGATATGCAATTTTTCACCTCTCTTACCCAGCCTCAGGCACACTAAGAAAAAACAAATAACAAGAAAAACAACACCGCAAGAACAAAGTCTGTTCAAAGCTTTCAAAGATACACAGATAAAAACCACCAGCACTTGGACAAAAAGAGCCTCCAGGTACTCGCCAGAGGAAACACTCCTTACTTCCCTGCGGCCCAGGGGCAAGATGGGAGCTTCCAAGAATTAAATTCCGAGGCAGGAAATTATATGCACATAATTGCCTGAACGAGCACAAGTTTGCACTGCTCACGCGACTCTTTACTTGAATGCATGTCGTATCTTAAGTGAGGAAAAAGATTTCATGGCAAAAGACCTGTCTCCATTTCATTCCCATGCTACTGTGCCTGAATTATTTATGCTTGAGCCTTTTAAAAACGAAAGGCAAAACTGCTTCGGGAAAGCCAAAACAGCCTTACTGGTACTTCAACACCTGAGTGCAAGCGCTGGCTTGCCTGATGAAAGAACCTGCGGAGCTCTCACTAACAAAGGCAATTATAAATCCGTTTTCATAGAATCAGTTTAACCGTATCTTGAAACTATGCATGTGACAATCAGTACTCCTACAGAAATAAGCGATTTCTCAACTGCAGCTTCACGTCTATGAAAGGATTTGACACTCTGCCATATGTTCTTTTTTTTTTTTTAAGGTATACAATCTAGATTTTATTTTTGCTGACATGATCTGGATTTGAAATGTTGTACATTTAACAAAAAGTCACCTTTTTTTTCCCCCCTTTATTAGATGGTAATTGGCAAATATCACTGCTAGTTACCCAGACTTTGACTAAAGTTCTTTGTAACCTAAGCAAACAACTTTGTAAAAGAAACACCAGGGTTTACAAAAATCAGACACCCTACGACAGGCAAAAATAGTCCGAGGGGGTGAAGATATTTCCCAGTCGGAATTAAAATTCTAAATATGGACACCGCCTTGAGCTCGCGAGGCCCCTCCAGAGCCCGCAGCGGGCTAGCAGGGGGCCAGGCGCAGGGCTTCCAGGCTCCCCCCTGCACGCCCCACGCCACAGCACCCCAGGGGGAGCAAGCAGCATTCTGGGGGTTCATGCACCTTCCCTGATGCCTTCTGCTGTACTGCTCCCTGCAGAAACATGAGTATCAAACATGGCCTGTGCAGCTTACACCACACAAAGAGCTGCGATCTTCCTCAAAAAACACAAAAATCAGCAGAGCATTATTGGAAGACGTGGCTTAGCCACATCAGTGCCTTATTAAACTGACAATTCATTTCAGCCCCTGAGATGCCTTGCAACCCTTCTCCTCCCCTCACTACTACAGTGCCTTAATTTGTGGTAAGCTTAAGCATTACCTTTGAGGTTCTACAGGAATGTTTGATATCCCATTTCTTGATCAGCCTTTTATTTTCCAATTACATGGACAAGATAAAGCTGAAGTCAAGATGTTAATCACAAAAGAGAGGAGAGATGCAAATACCTATGTCCTATCAAGTGGCAGTCATCTCAGGCAACACCTCTCCATCACCACACCTCCAAGCACTTCGCACACGGTCACGTAACGCACAGAACATCTTTCAGCTAGGCAAACCAAGGTGCAAACGCTAACCTGCCCACATTTACAACAGAGGCCAACCCTCACAGGCAGTGTTTCAAACACCACGTACCGAACCAGGAGTCCACTTCTCAGGGTTTCACAGCTAGAACTTCTAAGAGCTCTAAACCATTGTGAAGACCAGGCTTTGCAGATCAGGCATAGAACTGAGGCATCTACTCCCTGCCTACACCTAGGAATGCAAACCTTGTTCATCCACACAGCCTGTAATTCAAGGCATCTAAATATTCTCCAATTCTTCCAGCAGGCCTAGATGTTCGGTACATTGGTTTTCCCACCTCACAGCACACTGCCAGGGTTAAGCAACTTACATGACCTCCTTTAGATTCAATGAAGAGGCATCTCTAAGACTAACGCCCCTTCTACCCCAGTTAAGGAGGTGTGCTCAGAAAAGATTAACGTTGTGAAACAGCAGCAGGAGTCCCTCACATTAAAGGAAACACAAGAGGATGCTGCTCCCTGCTTCTATAAGGAAGGTTAGCATAGTCCTTGAAGAAGAGTAAGAGCTAAATTCATCAGTGCTCTCTCTATCTGATTTTAATCCACATTAATTTCTAACCTTCCAAAGAGGACCCCGGCTACCAATTTTTCAGCAGATGTTACTATTTATTCCATTTGAACCCAGTCACCTGCGAGTACTCCAAACAGAAAAACCTGTGCTGTTCAAAACTGTAGAAGAAGTTAAGGCTGCATGGCATTTACTGTGAGATGGGAAAAACTTCAGTGTGTAAAACAAATTCCTGAAATATTCCTCAAGTATTGATTTTATTTAAGATTTCCTAACTTTCAGGCAGATGTCTTAACAAAAAAAGTATCAATAGCTAACAAGATGACACAGATACACAAGTTATAAAATTCTCTTAATTGGTGAAAAACCTGTATTCTTTCCCAAAGAGAACTACAAAAAGCAGTTTCCTGGAGGGGAAAGGATCAGAAGGAAATCCCAGCTCTCTTCAGCAGCTCTGAGGATCCATAACCTCTAGGTCACCAGTTCCAGCAACCACTGAAATTAGTTAACAAACGCTCGCTGCTCAGAGGTTGAGGGAGTCAGCCCTCTAGGATCAGATCACCCTTTGTATGGCAAATATTCACAATCAAGAAAAACTTTGCAGAAATGCTATCCTTGGCAGACCAAGTAGAGAATAATGAAACGAGAGGAACATAGGAATTGAAGGATTATGCACTGCCTAGCACTGGAATTTTTGACACGAAGAAGAGAGAAAGTAAACAGGATGTGGTGTGAAACACTAAGTTGCCGTACTTCTGAAAGGGATTTCCTGGTCAGAAAAAAGTGCAACAGGCAGCATGCAGCACAGGCTGGTACACTCAGTATCTTCCCAGAACATCAGCCGATCGCACACAGAGGGCACACGCACAGCAGCAGTTCGTCTGGCACAGTCTGAACGTCCGAAAGCTTTCAGACAAGTTGCCAGACATCTGGAAACGATAGACAAAGGGCCAAAGCCCTCAAACTCTTCTCCTACAACACTTGGGTGAAAAAGAGGGCTACCCCAATGATATCTAGACATACGACAGCCCTGTGTAACTCACACAGAGTTATTAGGGAATAAATAGTCCTTCGTATCCTCCTGTGTAAATACCATTACTCCCAGATGAGGGTGCCTGAGGGTGCCTTTTACCTGCTCAGCGTAATTGGTTACACTCGTTCAAGTCCTCAGCAAGCATCAGAGGTAGGCATGCAGAGGTAGAAGGAAGATGAAAAGAAAAGCAATGTGGGCAAAAGAAAGCTTGTCTAAACATATACGTGCTCTTGCTGAACTGCTTTGGAATAAGGAAATGCAAGTATGCAGGTTAATTGAGAATGAAAGCTCCTTGCCTCTTTAACCCATGGCCAGAGAGGTTTTGAGGACACCAAGAGTGTCCCCTCATCTGTCACAGCACATTCAGAGCAAGAAAAGAAAGCGATGCAAGGAGAGACAACAGAGAGTAGCAGAAGTAAAACCACAGCCAATGAAATCTGCCGGGAAAGACAGGTAAATCTAGTATTTCACAGCTTAGCCCTCTCTGAACGCATTACTTCTCTTTGCTTATAACCTCTAAGAACTCTCCTTTCTCTGTCACTTGCATGGAGCAGCAAGATATGCCTTGCTGGAGAGCTCAGCGCTGCACCGTGTTCAGAGTTATTTTTGTCACACTTAAGGCCACCAAGGAAGGCCTGAAATGAGAGTATTAATGTGCTGCCTTTTAGTTGCACTTATTTAGTTTTTAAATGTACGGAATAGGCACTCAACACAACACGATTTTTTGATATTCAAACTTGTGAATGCTTTGACTAAATACAAGAAATCAAAAAACCCAAGGAAAATACACCCGCTCCATAAGAGTTCTAGTACTGTTCACAACGAATATAACCCACTCATAGGTGCTTTTTTCCTAACAGGAACAACGATTTTCTAAAAACAACCTCCTTCCTATGACAGCATCATGCCAGTATCAACAGCATCTTCAAAAACAAACCAAAAAAAGGTGGGCAAAAGTGCAGAAGAAACAAAGGGAAAACGTTGTTCTCCGGTGACACAAAGTAAATGCTTACACTTAAAGTAACAGGATTAAAGATAAGAGATACACATGTGGGACTGAAAGACTTTCTCCAAAGGTGAAAGAATACAAAACGCCTTTCTTTCAGAACAAGAACCTATTGAGCAGCCTGTGGTGAAGCTCCTGGCTCCACAGCAAAGGGCTCGCATCTGAAATATCACAGGTGATCTCAAGACAGGTCCAGCGTTCAGCACGGCTACTTCTAAGCAGCACAATTTGGGCAGGACGCTGACCGAAGATGGTGAGGCCACGAGGCCAGGCCCGGTCCCGTTCCCAGGCGGGCTGCCCCACAGCGTCGCTCCCCGCTTGGCCTGCACCGCCGCGGCCCTCCAGCTCAGTTAGCTTCCCATGGGTCAACAATCAGAGCAGCTCCCCGGGCAGCTGCCCAGACACCAGCATCAGTGCAAGGGAGGAGGGAGGGAGGGAACCCCTTCCAGCCACCTCAGGCACCCGCACTGTGAGGCTCACCTGTAACTCACTCCTTCTGCACGCTGCTCCATCGCCATTTCTCGCTGCATCAGAATAACTTAAAATGCTTTACGTAATGCAGTCGTTACACTCTCAGCCAGGTTAGTGGCACGTCGTTTCAGACACGCCTGTTTGGCTCATTCTAAAACTTCAGCAAAGATTTTAAAAGACGACCACGCTCCTGCGTCTGTGAAAAGCTGAGGGGCAAACAGCAAGGAGACATTCCGTCTCCCTGTTCGCTCAGTATTTGACCTTGTCACAGCTGTCATTGCAGTGCGAACTGGATGCACGTTAAAACAAGAGGGGAAAAAAAAAAAAAAAACAGACAGACTAAAGCTAGCAAGTCCCTGTAAAATACCATGCACGACTTGTATTTCATTTTGTGTGTATAAATGTTTTCAATATAAAACATGACAGAAGGTCTGGTAATACTATAAAGTGACCCACCTTTTTTACGTTTATAAATTTTATTTAATCCTTCTGTGCCTTTTCCCTTTAATAGCAAACATTCTAAACTTATTCAGTTCATGGGCTTTAGCTTTCAACATCTGAAACACTGCCACAGTTACAACTTTTTGTGGAAAATGTGCTTAACAACAAGCCTTGTTTTTACCTCTCAAGAAATTACATTTGATAAAAAACGTTCTACGTTTTCCTGTATTATCTGCATTTTTTACAGTTTCTATAGCTATGCAGAAATCTGCTATAGCTTAAAACTGAGCCCTGCCTAAATCACCATCATACAGCTGTTACGGCAAGCATTAGCTTGTCAGCTGTGCAAAAATGTAAGTTAAAAAAAGCCCTCATAACAATGTATTATGAAAATTTAAGTCTCAAAGTTACACAGCTTTCCCTGTAAACTATCACTAAGCAATTTGTTATTTTAGATTAGCTGCTATAAATATAGGGCACGCTAACCAAATGCCACTGCTCTCTGTTGTAAAGAACCATCTCAAATTAAATGCTGTAAAACCCTTTCATCTGGGTAGGACAAAGATGGACAAAGACTGCTGGGCCAGAAGAAACATCAGAGACCACGGTATATGCCATGAAGTTTAAAATAACTACTACGACTGTCACACGTAACACGGGACTTGGGCCCTAGAGGTGGGTAACAACCACACATGAGGAGCAAGCTCCCTCCACTACTTAAAATCCTTCCCTGAATGAAAACCAAGAAGCCTCAGCAAGCCAGACTTGTACTCAACCAGAACCTCATCGTCATCATTGCCTGTGTGCACTTCTCTTCCCAAGTAATTACGATGGCCTCTCAAACTATTACCTATGATTCCTGAAGCATATTCACTATGCTTCCTGAAGACCATATTTTTCTCAAACAAGTAACAAATCCTTTTGCTACGCAGTATGGGACTGTACCGCAAACGAGACAGTATCAGCACAGAGGTAAGGTTTTCTAAAAGAAAAAAGCCAAGAGCAGCAGTCTGTCCACGTGCTCCGTAGGAATTCCTCCGAGTTGCTGACAGCCAGCACTGGAGGTGTGGGGGGAACGGGGAGCACAGATGACAGCAGCACCATTTTTGGCCCCCAGGCTACAGAGCTGCCTTGCTTGCACAGCCCAAGCACTCTGCAGTGGGAGCGATCTCTCTCCAGTTAACACAGCGGTTCCAGCGATTTCCATCATTGCCCTTCCCCGCTTTGCTAGTTTCTCCCATTTACTATGGAACGAGTTATGTCACGGCAGAGCTGGTAGCAGCGTCCTTACAATATTCCACCCCACGTTTCCTTTCAGTTGATAGGAACAGTGCCATTGCACAGACAAAACAGTGCCTACAAGAAATAAGGAGCAGGATAAAAACCAGATGGCTGAAGTTAAGCGCAGGACAACAGAAGCAAGGCTCGTAGGGAGGAGAAATCATTTTGATGAGCCACGACTGTGAACATGGCTCTGCACACAAAGGGAAGATAGCCTGCCACAACACAGCTTGCACCAGCATAAATATCAGGACAGCCCGAAGGACACACTGCTGGCTGTACCACCTGAAGGCGAAATTCTTTCCAGACATGTACGAAATGAAAATGGCACACATTTTTTTAATGTAACATCAGACTAACGCAGCTTCAGCTGTTTGGTAGACGACCTGTCAGCCACAGTCAAAACCAGTATTTTGAAAACAGCAATCTATAACACGGGCCAGGAGCACTGGCAGCACGCTCCGTTACAGCACGTTGGCACCTTCACGTCCTGCTCCGAGGCTGGCGCGAGCTGGCGTCCCAATCCCCCAGCAACTGCCGCTATACACATCACGACAAATGTCGTCAGCGAGAGAGGAACCAGAAACATCTATGCATGCTGAGGCTGTGTTTAACACTGTCTCTAACACAGATGAAGCCTTTAACTCTCACTGAAGACAGGCCATTTTAATTCTTACCGAAACAAGGTGAACCCTAAATAAGAACGCAGCAGAGGAGAACTCAAGCACATGCTACGACTCACAGATTTTCATTCCTGCAATTGCTCCAGTTTAAAAATGAAAAGAAAACAACAATACAAACCTCAAAACATCTCAGTCAACGCCTTTAAAAACACATCACTTATCACTATCTACACAGCTTCAAGATGAAACTTTTAAGAAATGAAAGCAAGATTTTCTTGACATAGAATCACAGACAGACATTGCTTCCTAAGGCACAGCAAAAATATTGCCAAATGGAGAATGCATTCAGTAACACTAATTTGAGTTTCTGGGGATTAACAGGGTGACTTCAAGGTAGCAGGCAACGATCCAATGAGCTTCTGCAAGGCACCTGTCTTGGGACTGCTCCCCATGCGATTTCAATAACAGAATTTCCAAAATATAAAATTAATACTGCTTCAGCGTAGCATCTACGGAAAATATTGAAGTTGTGTTTTGCAACCAGGGTTGTTGTTTTTTAGGAATGTAGAAAACAATCACCAGACACTTGTGTTTCTTTGAAAACCCTGGAGGGATTCAGTCTTGCTCTGCTCTACAGACTCTTAACTGACCTGGAAAACACAAAGCTTCTTCATGGAACAGATGACTTGATCCTCCACAGATGCTGAAAACTGGCAAGAGCGATATAAAAAGGGCATGTCGCTGACTACCACTGCAGCCAACACATTAACATGACGAAAAGTAGTCCAGTGATCAGGAAGGAAGATGAAAAAGAGCAGCAGGAGACCTTATTCTGCCATGCTGGCAACACTGGAGGGAACGTGGCGGCTCCACGGGGCCAGGTTCTGGCCAAGAAACCAACCCCTCCTTTCAATTCGCTGTGAAACAGCGAACCTGGAGCCTCAGGCCACACAGAAGTCCTATCATCTTATTTCTTAGCATCTGCCCTCAGTTCAAGAAGGATGACAATACATTGGTAGGCGCCCAGGAGAAAACTGAGAGAATAACCGAGGTTATTTAAAAAAGAAAAGAATAAAGAATGCCTAGTAACAAAATTCAGAAGACAACTTCTTTTCCTTAATAGCGAGAACATAATGCAGCAAGTTATTAAAAATTCTTAGGAATTCATACTCGGGAAAACACATCTTACAATGGGATTCTCAGCATCGATAAGACCACAAAAAGATTCAGTGGCTAAAACCTAACCTTAGCCATCTTCAGACCAGGAATGAGGAACAAAACATAAAGCAGCCACTTGTGCACTTCACCAAGGATCATGCTGAATTCTGCCTCATAGGAAACGTTTAACCGCACCTTCGGAACCATATGCTCCTGTTCCAAATAGGGATTGGGACAACAATAAAGGAAGACCTGCGGCCTGCAGGACGGAAAGGTCGGGCCACGTAACTGCTGCAGTCCCTCTGACTTGCCAATCTTGACAATCTTATCAGACAGACCAAAACACAAACCTGACTACTTGCAGGACCCCATCCACAGGCACGCCTATTTGGAACGGATGTTTTTAGCCGGAGACCACGTTTTACCTTCGCACACCGCCCAGACTGGCACCGCAGGTACATCAGGCAGAAACCTCACCACCTAGAGCCAGCTCCCGTGGGTTGCCGGCGTTACACACCCCACGAGCACCGCGGGGCCAACAAGACACCCCGTGCGTTTTAGCGCTTCCCGCAACTTCACGGAACGCTCCCGCAGGACCGAAGCGCTCCGAACAACTTGGGAGGCTCGGCGCGCCCGAACGCGGCGCCGGGGCGGGGAGGGAAGGAGGCTCACGGATGCGAACCGGACGGACGCCGGCGCGGGGCTCCGCTGCGGGCCGAGGTCACCCCCGGCC
>VXAV01000250.1:40949-67461 GCA_013399715.1 Alectura lathami
GCGGGGACGGGGGTGGTGCTCTTGGGGGGTGTGGGGAAAGTGGCAAAACCTCGTTTGTTTGTTGGTTCTTAGTCCTCGTGTTTAGCTAGAGGAGGAATTTGGCGGCGCTGGTGGCCGTGGAGGGCTCCTCACGCTCCGGGGTGCCGCCTCCCTCGTTCCTGTCAGCTTGGAGCAGCCTGAAGCTCTCCTGTCGCGCACGGCCTGCAGCCTGCCTGTGTTAGTGCTCAGCATCTCTGGTTGATCATTGTGTTGATGAGGCTTCGCAAGGGCTGAATATTACTTTAAAATCCTCAAGTCTTTCTGTATTGATCAGAGCTTTCCAAGAGTCTTGTGTGTTTCCCTTTGCTAGGTCATGGTAGGCCTGGAGCCTGAGTTGGCCAGAGGCAGAACAGCGAAATGCTGACAAGAGGAGCGGGCAGAAATGGCTTTTAAACGCATGGAGCGCTTCAAATCTCTCGGCCTGCAAGGAACAGCTGCTTGCCTCATGGCTGCCCTGTGCACTGAGGTAGGCAGGAAAGCAGGGCCTGAGGATGAGGAGCACTGCGGTGGGCAGGAGAGCAGGGCCCCAGGAGTGAGGAGGGTGAGGACTGAGCACTGCAGAAGAAGAGTAAGCACCTGGAGGCATCTGCGCTGCTCGGGAGACAAAGGTGTATGCTAATGACTGAGTAAGTCTTTTGAAGATTCACTTTGTAGCACTCCAGGCAATGTCAAACCATGGGGTAAAATGAATTTTGCAGTTAAACACAGACATTAGGAGCTTTTGCCTACAGCCAATCAGATTAGATACTTACAAAAAAAAAAAGGAAGAGTGATACAAATCAAAATCTCAACACTTGTATGAACAAGGGAGAGTGCTTGATGTTAAGCGAGAAAGTGGTTAATGAAGAGAGTTTAGGAGGAAAAGATGAGGGTTGTGTTTTTGTTGTGCCCAGCTTTAAGAAGCAGTGAGGCCAAGGCAGGGAAGAAGTCCAGCCCTGAGGCAGGAGGGAGAGGTGAGTGTGAAAGCTATCTGCACTGGGGAGGCTGAGCGAAGTCACTGAGAGGCCAGGGCGGAGAAAGGAGAAGAAAAGACAAACCAGCGGAGTGAGTTTTCCTTGTGTTTGCACAAGTGAGCGCCTGCCCTGCTTGGGGGGGGGGGGGTCTTTTCCTGGGGAGCACAGCGGGTCGCTGTTCTACATATGAATGGGGCCTGATGGTAGAAAGTGCCTCCGGTTTTATGCTAACGATGGGGCACTTGTGCTGCTGATGCACTGAAGGTAGCTTTGTGTTGGGGAAGGAGTTTGGATGTCCCTGTAGGATATCCGCTGATCTCCCTTACAATAGGCAAGTTCCTTGTCCAAGTTCCAAGTACAATAGTTAAGTTCCTTGTTTCCTTCCAATGCCCCCGAGGAAAGGGCGATAACCTGTGTACAGGTGTAGCACCTAGCTGTAGTGGAAGGGTGGAGGGTGTTAGTGTGGAGCTAGTGTAAAAGTTTCTCGCTGCAATTTTGGGACAGTATTTTTAATAAATTGTAAAACTACCAGCGCTGTATTGAATTGTTCTCAATGTACACATGAGCCTTAAAGTGTGCCATAATGTGTATTTTCATTACAGATTATTTCTCTAAAGAGGTGTATATGTTGATACTGATATGTGACTGTAAAATCCTCTTGCGTAAGACATCCCAAACAACAAACAGAGATTTATAGATGGGGAAAAATACACAGTTAGCTTAGGCCAATAAATGAACTAAGTATCAATACACCACAGACACAGTGCTTCCCTGGGTGTTGTTGGAGTAGATCCACTTTTAAGAGAATAAAAATGAACTTGAGTGCAACAGAAGCTGTGACATCTGCTTTGAAGTTTAGTTTCTTCTCCATACTGGTAATAGAGATGGAGTAGGCTGAGAACACCACCACAGGTAAAGCCGGTTTATTGAGCAGTTTGTTTCACTTGTCTGAGAGACAATTTACTTTTCCTGAGACCAGCCTGTGAGACTCCTGCAGTTTTCTCATCAAAATGATCCGTGATGCTTGGTGCCGTACGTCTTGGAAAGCTGCATTTATTGAAGTTTGTGTATTTTATCTTTTTGGTAGCAAAAAGATAGTTTGTTACACTGTTCTCTGAAACAACAAGAGAGTCTGTTTAGAGTAAGTTCTTTTAGATAGTCTTGGTTCTGCAACAAGAAAAAGCAGGAAATTTGCTTTTGATGATGAGATATTGGGGTGGCTTGTGGTGTGTATGGTGTAGAAATCTCTAGGAGTGCTTGAGGATTCACCTCTGTAGGCAGCGACAGACTCCTCTGCCCATGCTTCAGCTTAGCCAGAATCAAACCAGCCTTTGTAGAACTGTGAGCTAAGATACCTGCCTGGTAGTGAAACCTCTTTTTTTTTTTTTTTCTTTTTTCATTTTTCTAATTAAAAAACTTCATATTACACAATGCTAAAGTCAGTATCACTTTTTAAGGCTTAGTTTTATATTTAAAGTGACTGTATGCCAAATGAAGTGCAGGATCAACCTAATGGGCAGTTGGAGGTTTTAGTCATAACTTGTAGTCACGTTCACGTGATTTCATTATAATTAGTCATGAAATGTGTTTTGGACATAATCGAGACCAATACACCAGCCACAAGTCCAGGGCCGAAATAAAGCTCCAGTTCACGCTTGGCGTTATTTATTTGTAACTGTAATATTTATTAACTTCTTTGTTTCTTAGTGTGCTATTAGTGCCCATGTTAATGGAGAAATATCAGCCAGCGTTTCTGTTGAGTGTGCTCAATTATTTTTCACGTTATATACATACAGCGGCGGCCGAGGTACGTCACAGCTTTAACAGCACCACAGATGTTAAATCCCAGGGTATCGCGAAGGGCCCTTGTGCAGGAGGCAGCAGGTGGTACTGAATGGGGCAGTTCTTCCCAGGGCCAGCAGTTGCTGCCTGTGCTTGTGGCATCCTTTACCTGCAGGTGCAACAAACCTGGCTCTGCAAGGCTTTCCCAGTGTCTCTCTGTCCTGTATGCCCTCTTCTTTTATAGAGGGCGTTACTTGTGTCCTTTGCCTTTCTGTAACAGGTGATGCCTGGTTTTGGTCTCATCCTGGCTTTCCTGGCTTTTCCCTCATATTTAACTGTGAAAACATTTTTTTCTTGCTGTAAGAAGCTTTCGGTTAAACTGGTCTCTTTGCAGCAAAATGCTTGGTATGCTTCAGGGCAATTTTTGATGGGCTGAAACAAAGTGATGAAGAAACATAGTCAGATGCATATGGTGGATGAGCAAGCTGACCGGCAGCTTCAGCTGTTCATCGAAGAAAGTAGTTAAAGCACAGCATGCATCTAACTGCAAGTCTGAGCTGACGGCTTGGGTGGTGAAAGTGCACAAAAGCATCTATTGCAGCTTGTAATGGTGCTTGATTTTGGAACTATCAGAGCTTCCTAACTAGTTCGCTAACATACCCAGACGTCTGGGTGGCTAGTGCTCTGTGGCTAACGCTTGTCAGCAAAAGCTCTAGAAATGCTTAGCAGTTAGCCTTACCTTGAGAGAAGATGGCTTTGTTCACAGACACCCACGGGCAGTTTTCAGCATGTCTGCGCCATCGCTGTAGCGGGTTTGTGTGCAGGACTCTGGCCCTACTCGCTGGCACGGAAGCTGCCGAAGTGGCTGTGCTGCATTACTAGCTCTGAATAGTCGCCCTCGCCTGTCCTCCCTGCCTCTCTGCAGTTTATTCCTGTTGCACAATGCCTACCTTCACTTCGGTCTGAAGTTGCTGTTACCAAACAAGGAAGTTCTGCTCCGCTTTTGCACGCCTGTTCTGGTGCTCACTGGCATGGTCTTGCTCGCTTTGCTGTCCCTAAGAAAATGGGTGTTTCTCTGCCGCGTTAGTGTGTTGTAGCTTCCTGCTGAAGGTCTGGTGAAAAGTCAAAGATAGAAGGGTACACCACCTTGTCCAGTTGGCTTGCTTGTCTTGAGGACCCACAGCCAGTGCCTGCTGTTCACGGTTCAGAGCCTTAGTTCAGCTTTATATGCATCAGATGCCGAAGTGAAGTAAAGCAGTGAAGCAGGAAGTTTTTGTCGAGAGTAGAAATTAGCAAAGTTAAGAGAAAAGAAACCATGACCTTTCTTTCCTATTAATAGGGGCTCTATGGCACAAAGAAGACTGCTTGCTGTTACCAACTTCATAAAAAGAAATTCTAAAGGGTTATCAGTGCATTTGGTTTTTTAAACTTTATCATAGGCTGAACTGGATTTTTTCTTTTGCTGTGGTTAGCCTGTGCAGATGTTTTTTTTGGAAATTGTTTTGCTGAATAATTGAGGCTATCAGTTTTAAATACTGCTGCATCTCTTCCCACCAAAATGCTAGCACTTAAAAAGTTGGATTGAAAATGTAAGAGACAAGTGCATTCAAAAGGCTATGTCAGATGAGTAGGAGGAGGGCTGAAATATATAAGCCACAAGACCTACATAGACAGCTCAAGAATGACTAGAAACAAAAGTTACCACTGAACAGAGAGCAGGGTATTTGGGAAAGATGTGCTTAATGTTTTTGAAAGGAAAGTATGAAAGTTCTTGACTGTGAAAGTGATACACTGATAGATTTGTATGTGATGAGAATGAGTTAGAAGAAATTTACAGTGTAAAGTGAGCAAGCTCGAAGTGTTTGATAAATGAGTTTCAAACCTGTTCTTCACCATGTGGAACAAGTGAGGATAGCAGCAATTCTTCTGATGCCAGCTGAGGCTGAAGATAAAGGTGTTTTTTTTTTTTTAATGCTTTAAATGAACCTGTAATGTTGATTGAAGTAATCAAAGAGTATTGCTAATAAGCTCCTGCTGGTAATTAATGCATCATACTCATAGTTAGTAATCTAGGAAAAATAAGGGAATTTCCTATGTTTCCCAAATTTTGAATAGAATTTGAGGGCAGATCATCAGAAATTCTGGTTTATGTAAGCAGGCATCATGGACTATCCTGTTGCCCTAATAAATCAGGTTTGGGAACAGCACTGTGTTAAATACTGTGGTAGCACATTATATTATTACTTGAAGTGATCAGTTACTTCATTTTTTGGCTCCTCTCCCAGAGCAGTTGAAGCCAATAAAAACCTTGCTGAATCACATGCTTCATGACACATGCTTCATGTTCTGCTGAACTGTGGTGCAGAAGTACACCTCCATGTGGTGCTTTGTTTTTATTCCTCCAATGAAGAATCAAACTTCAAGTGCTTAAAGAGGTTTCTGTATGATTTCTGTAGTTTAATCATTAAAGAATCCGAACTCACAAGCCCTGTGAAATCACTCTCTTTGAAAGTGCTGATATTAGTTCCATTTAATTAGTATTTCTGAGTCCTAGGAACAATCTAGAGAGAAGTGTGAGTAGTTGGGCATATTATTCCAAGAGCAAAATATCTTCCCTCACCCCCCATATAAACCCTTAGACTGCAAGAACCTCATCTGTGAAACCAGGGTACTTTCCAGACAAAGCATACTAAATACGGTTTTAACAAGGGACAAATCTGTACCCATCTGCCCATCATTCCCCCAGTCTCTTCCAAAAGCCCATAGTACTCTGCTTTTTCAGTACTCTAAATACCAAGCTGGAGTATCAAAACCCATTTGATTAAAGTATACTTTGGCTGAGTGGGTAATATGCCCTGCAATTAATTGTTCCTTTTTATCCAAAGTAATAATCACAAAAATGCATCAAATTAAGTAGTGTTTATCAGCAAAGTCTAAACCAAACCATTGTAATCCAAATACAGTAACATATTAACACCTCAAAGGTCAACTCATGAAGTCATTTTTGTACTCAAATCTATTACTTGAATGAATGGAAAATCAACGCAGCAGTAAAGTGAACATATCAAACAACAAAGTAGATTTCTTATGATGACTGAAAGGATTGTCGCAAAAAACGGTTAGCGTCAATAAAACCAATTAAAATACTGTTCCTTCTAAAGAAACAAGATGAAACTGTTAATAAAACATCAATAATATGATGGGATGGATCAAAGTGCATGTGGAAGAGGGTGGCAGTACAAGACATTCTTTTTAAATTCTCTCTTCTTCGCACAATAACCCTGTGCAAAGAACAGTCCTGCAGCCTTTGCAACAGTTCACTTCTCCCAAATGGGATTTTTGCTTGCCCCTAGTTGCGCTAAAGATCTTTCATATTTTTGTAAACTGTCTTGCAATATGCAAGGTAGTGCACTTTAAAAAAGTATCTTATGTTTCAGTAATCCCTCCTCCCTCCGGGAGGAGGTTTGTAGCTAAGGGGCAGGAAGCGACATAGACTTTTTAAACGCCCGTGCCCATTTTGGGGGCCCTGGGTAAGGAGGTGGCGATGCATCATGTTGTCCGCCTGAAGCAAGCGCTTCGTCGTAAGTTGGTAGTCCTGAATCATCAGTTCTGAGAGGAAGCGGATTTAAAGAAAATTCTTCGTGCCTTCTGAAGATGCTAGTTGAATTACGTCTTCTGCTTCTTCTATGACCCACGTACCTAAGCAAATTTAACAGCATTATAAGTAGCAGCTTCTGTTTTATTAAAGGGAAGAAAGAGTACGTCTTTACTGTAAAATTAAATACCAACCAAAACAAACACCCTTGCCTTCAATGACCATAAACACCAGAATCCAAATACTCTCCTCAAACTACACGGCAAGAATAGTTCAGTAAGGGGAAATGTATAGGGAAGAGAGAGCACAGAGTCCTCTTGCATTCCTTGAAGTTTAGGATGAAGGAGGAAGCAGGGCTAGAGAATCAGTAAAGAAGCATCTCCTCCAACCTACTTCATTCCACATGTGACATACGTTACATGCTGTGAAGTGCACATACACTACTTCAGGAGTGAAACAGAGTACACTAGACCTTCCACGGCAGGCCCCAGCCTATGAAAGTGATTCTGTTCTTCAGGAAGTGTTTTGGAGCCAAGAAGACAAAAACAAAACAAAACAACCAGAAGTTGTGTCAGCGATGCAAGTATGTAAGTGTTGTTCTGTGTTTCTGTGTTACTAATTAACTTCAGTGCAACTGCTGCCAGTGCTCACTGTTCTAACTTTGCTTTCAGGAAAGTCAGAACTAGAACTCCTGTTGGCTTCTCTGAGAACAGACCAACCGAGGCTGGTTTTTAAATGCCACTCTAAGGGACCAAGCTATATTTAGCTGTATTTTTTTTCCCTTTTCATTTATGTTTTTTAGCAATGAAATCCCTTACCCTGGTGATTGCCTTGATTTGCATCTGCTTCTGCAGCAGTAGAAGATGAGCAGTCCAATTATCACCAACATTACTCCAGCAGCAACTAGACTGATGAGAAGTCCTGTCATGTTAATCTTTTGTATTGTTTCATCACCTGAAAGTAAAGCATTGGTTATTTTCAGATAGCGTTCTTTCTGTCCATGTACTATGCAGTATACACTATTGTGAAATACATTTTTGCTGTGCTTTAAGGCTGTTCCTTCGCACAAATGTCTAGCTTGCTCCGGGAAGCCACAGTATCTGTGCAATACTAGCCAAGAGTATTATTCACATTCAGCTTAAAGAAAGGGAAGTAGATGTTTCCTTTTCTGTACATGAAACTTTTGAGATTTCTGTTCTCCAGTGCCTCCCAAATATTAATTCATGTAGCTGTGACCCTGACCAAGTTGTAGATATGCTAACTGAATGCATGGTGTATTTTTAAGAACGTATTATAACAAACACAAGATACTGCAATATGAGAAAAGAAGAAAAAAGATAACTTACCCGTTTTTATCCTAGGACCTTTAGTTGAATAATCTTTCCAGAATTCCATCTTTAAAAATACAAAGGAGCAGATTTGAGAGGTATATAATTTGCAGACTCATTGACCATTTTTAAAAACATGGTGCTGTGGGCAAAACTTAACAATGACAGGATCAGAAGCAACTCTTGCTGAAGGATTTGTACTTGCTTATCCCAGCATATTTTTATCATACATTCAAGTATGTGTACAAAGAACAACACAACTGCATTGAACTGCCTAATGTTACATCATGCAGAGGTATTTCTGCCTGATTACTGTAGAATCTGACACTAAACATGCTTACAGTTAACCTTTGTAAATCCCTGCAAAAGAGTATTAATGAGGCAAAGTCAAGTTCTTAAGAATCAGACACGTCCATAAACAGTATTTGAATTCATATTAGCTAGGAAAAATCATAGGATTCATTTTTGAGAACAGCCTTTACGTTGCACGACTGCTGTGCAGTAAGTGCTTTTAGTTATAGGTTCCGCTTCCGGTATTTAGCCAAACTCCAGAAAGAGTCTGATTTAACACTTCCACCTGGTTCTTAAGGAAACGCTAGCAGCTGCAAACGAACATTTCAAACTTCAGATTAGGTGCTCCTTGCTCTTTGTGCAAGTTAGTGGAGAGCACATCTGGGAACAAGAAGAGATTATTGCTTCATGCAGCAAATCAGTCTTAAGACAGCTCTGTAATAACAGAGCTGAAAGGTTTTTCATGTATCTTCTCTTTTAAAAAGAATCTCTTCCAAGCTGTATTTAAGTAGCAATTTAGAAGGTGATGCTACAGGAATACTCAGCAATAGCTGAACTGTAGTCTGGCTTGTACTCCTCTCTTCTGCAACACTTACTTGGCATTAGACAAGGATGAAATCAGCCAGTTAAGACATAGAGCATGTGTGGAACACAGTCAACCTGGATGCTGAGCAGATACTAGGAAAAATACTGAGATTCTGCAACATGTATAGGTATATCCACAAGTGGTATTTCTGAAGTTTGTTGTAATTGTTTTTGCAGAATTGTAGCCCTTATCTAAAGTCTTTAAGGGAATAGTACCTATGCAAGCACATTTACTGTACGTCCAGAGCAATCTGGGCCTCCATTGCTACTATAAAATAAGAAATCATCTAGTTTTAAGTACTGTTTTCTTGAGGTCTACGGTATTTACATACAGTAATCATTTATTCAATAACCTCCTTCAGTACATTCAATGGTTTCAACAAGTACCGTTGTATCAGGGTCTTCAAAAACTTCTCTGGCTTCTTCATAGCTGCACAGCTCTTCCAAGCATTCTCTTTCCAGATTATCTGGTGTGAATGCTTCAAAATCAAACCTGTTATTCAGAAGATGTCGTCCAATGAATAAATTGGCCTCCTTTGCTGATGTGAACACTAGGTTAAAAAAAAAAAAAAAAAGTGATTTAAAACAACTTAGGAAAGCTAAATCTGGTGTTTTTTAAAAAATGGTTAATATCCTAAAGGACTATGTTCAGTCCACTGTTTCCCCTAGCATATCTCAACTATGTGCAGGAGAAAGAAACATAAAGCTCTCCTAAAATGTTGACCTTGCTGCTATATTTTCTAACTATGTAATATAAAATAGAAATATTTTCCTCTCATAAAACATTTCGGCTATCCCTTATACTGGCCAAGAGTATTTGGTTCTCATGACAGCTGTTGGAAGTTCTAGTGCTATCCCTTCTGGGGTATGGGCATCAGTTTTTCACTGGAGCCCTTAAGATCAAAGCAGTAGTCGCAAAAAGCGGAAATCCAGTCAGATGCAAACCAAGCAAGGCACTGACCTACTAGAGAAAGGGGAAGAAAAAACAAGATTATTTTCTTTTGAAAGAACCCTCAGAATACATTTGTCAATATTCTGGTATCTAAGAGTTTGTATACAAAATGTAGATGTTCAAATCGCAGCAGCAGACTCCTGCTCATTTTACGTTTGTTCTATTTTCCCATTTGCGGCAGCAGGTTTTACGTAAAGGTTGGCATATTGCCATGTTTGTTTTACAGCAGTCCATGATACAAATTTTACTAGCAGCAGGCACTTCTGAAGTTATTTAGTTCTTCTTAACTCCATGAGGCCTCATGGAGTAAGTTGTGAGGTAAGATTCCAGAAAAGTTAGTGAAATTATAGAAGGCTTTGGAATACAGGAATGCATTTTCTCACCAGGCATTCTTCAGTCAAGTTTTAGCCTGTTCTTGCTACAGTGTCTTTTAAGAAATAACATCTTTATATAACGGAACTAGTTTTCTGGCTTGACTTTTGCTGAAAGCCTAATCTGTACTCCAAGAAAAGCAGACTATTTGGTTAAGTAAGATAACTAGAGGATTATTTTTGCAAGTGTAATGCAGAAACAGCACTGTTACATACCAGACCAGACAGCTAAAAGAAGGAGATGAGAATCGGAATAAAGGTTTTCAGCTACAAATTAGCTCTGTGTTCTTGTTAGTTTGTTTTGCTAGATTATCACATCATTCAGGAATTTTTACCCTAGCAGTTACCATTAAGTCTTGCAGTGGTATCTCAAAACATTTTGTTCTCTGAAAACGAAGAAAACTGCTGTGTAACTTGCATATTGGTTGGTTGTGCTTTTAAAATTACAGAAAATTAAAAAAATTAAAATTTAAATTCAATCTCAAAATTGAAGAAATATTACAGTATGTATGGAAGGAACAGTATGCATGTGAATATACTTGTGTAAGAAAGCAAATATTTTATTTCAAGGTAGTTGCATGAAAATCTAAGATTAAAATATTTATGCTGTATTTAAGACTAACTAGAGAGGTCTTCATCCAGGAAAAGAAATGTAGAAAGGGAAAATTATTACATGGAAATAAATATTACCAATATCTTGGTTCACTGTAAATCACAACAATAATTTCAGTCTTCTGAAACAGACCTTTGGTTTCTCTCAGTAGTTTCATTCCTTACCATCCAAGTGGTATTAGCTATACTTCTGAATTAACTTTGATAGTTACTGCATTTTAGTGAAGGTGAAGTGTAGAACCTGGGACCCTAAATCCCAGTGATACACGCTCCTTATCTCTCTGAGAGTCTTTATCCATTCATCTGCTCTCTTGATCACTTTGAAGGACATAATTAATGTGCACCTGTCTCCACCTCCAAATAACATATGACCTGGTGATTAAGGTAGTATTTGGAGAATGAAACAGATGAATTTGAATTCTCTGCTATCCGTGACAGAACTGGATGCAGTTCTGCAGTCCCTGGGCCATGGTTCAACACAATGGTAAATCCAGTTTTAGCATGCCTAGCATTTAATTAGAAATACATCCACACAATGTACTAAGTAAAGTCACTCTGGTGGTAAAAGATGTTCAGAAAATGCTGAAGGGGTAACTTCCCAGTGCGGGTACCCCATACTCCTGCCAATCGTTCTGCTTGCTAAATTACTGGCCAAGAGTTGAGCATCTGACTTTCCAGCTGTCTTGGAGTGATCCAGGCCTGTTGCCAGGAGAGGGTTCTATGCTGTGAACTCACAGGGAAGAGGCAGCCTGGCAGCTCTGTGTTTTGCCCCACAGCAATATGCATTTTAATGAATAACCTGCATTCAGCATTCTTCTGCTGGCTATGTCTTCTGTTCAACCTACTGCCCTGAAGGAATTCTCTGCTCATGTGATGGCTCCTACAAGTCTGTATTAAGGTTTTAGCGCTCCTTATTCACTGAGGAGACTGGGCAGCTGTCTTACAAATTCACCTGTGAAGGCCTGATGCTTAAATGTTAAGCATCCTATGGCTCAGCATCATAGTGCTTGAGTCATTCTTGGGAACTTCATTTATATCCACCTCCTTCCTTCAAAATTAAGCAACTGCAGTAGCAGCACTGTGCTTTATTTCAAGGTGCTGCAAGGGATACGGTACTGAGAAAAAAAATTAGTCTCAAAAAACAAGCAAATAAAACCTTTCAAACGCATTTTAGATATTCAAATAAAACTGTGATGCAATGTGCTCAAACATTATGAAAGTCTTAATACAGATTTAAAGCTTCTGAAATCTTGGTATTATTCTGTTCATATCAGCGTCAATAATCCAAAGACCCAGGAAAAGCTCAGTTGTCTCAGTCTTCACTTACTACGGGATCTGAGAAGCAATACTGACACCCAAAGAACTTATCATACATTTCAGCAAAAGACAGTCAAATATTCTAGAATTAAGAATAAAACAATGTAAAATATAAAGAAAATTAATAATAACATTTGCGCACAAAAAAGATTTCTCAGTGGAAACAAAGTTAAGCTATGGACGGCACGAAACCATGCTACAAGAAGTTACCGTCTTTTGGGTCGAGTTGCTTCGGGCTGTTCAGTCTCTCTGTGGAGTGCGGGAATGCAAACATCCTGACGTGCAGATGACACAGCAGCACCAAAACCACAAACATGGTACCTGTCAGACAGAAACTAACGTGAGTTGGTGAAAACGTCAACGCAATCCTCTCGATTGTCAGTGATGAAGAATGAATGCTACAAATGAAGTCACCGAACACAAGTACCTACACGCAGGTTAGCCCGATGGATCCCTAGAGGAAAATAACCGACCCAAACTGGTCCTGCGTGTCTGCGGGTTTCCTTGTGTAACACCCGCACACGCCATGGGGCCTTTCCCTCCGCGCCCCGCAACGCCCGCTCGGCGCGGGCAAGGCCTGCGGGCAGCAGCCGGCCGGCGNCTTCCGGACTCCGAGGCTGATGTAGGGCTCGCCGCTGCCGCCCCTGCACCGCTGGAAGCAGCTGCAACACACGGGAGAGGCATCGCCGTGAGCCAAACCCCAAACGCTCAGCAAGGTGCACTTGTATGAGCGCCTGGAGGGCGTCCCATAAATAGCGGTGCTATAAATCTAGTTCTTATTTTAATTATTCATTTTTTTATTACCACTAATAACTTTATGGGTGTCAAACGCATCAAAATCCTTGTGAGGGAGGGGGCAAAGCCAGGCCAAGAGTCAGGCGGTGCTGGTAATGCTGTGATTTCCCTATTGAATTAAATGCTGGCTGCTGACTGCCAGCCAGCAGAGCACGACTTGCAGAGCGTCTCGGGGTCTCGCTCATTTGCCTTCTCCACTCTCAGCGCCCCTGCCTCTTGCTGCCCCTGTTTTGCATTCTGTGCACTCAACAAACAAGGCACACACTTGCCGCCGCGCTCTAAAACCCGCCGCAGCCACAGGCTGCTCAGCCAGCTGTGACCCTGCACCCCAGAACCACATTCCCTCCTGTCACCCCCATCCCCGCTCCTCCCCAGCCCCAGCCCCAGCCCCAGCCCCAGCCCCGCACTCCTCCCCGGCCGCGGTTAACGGCTGGCCCAGCGCCAGGCTGCAGAGTCCGTGTCTCCACCGGCTTGTTCCTAACAGAGTAGGGGGAAAGGACCGGCTTACGTCTGTGTTTGTTGTTGGTTCTCTCCCTCTCGCATACACAAAGATAACCTCTTTTTTTTTTTGTCAGTGAAGCAGACCTTACCGTCGCACTGCCGGGAGGCAAACAGCCGGCGTTCCCCGACGGGAAGGCTCGCCTCTCGCCTTCTCTTTCTCTCCCTCCCAGCACAGAGGATCGGCCTGCCATGGAGGCAAGGCCACGCTGACCAGTTTGTGGCTGTTCTGCCTTCTCCAGGTACTCAGTACACTGAGTGCTGCACATCTGCTTTAAGAATATTTTCTCAATCAGTGTGTGGTGCTTAGCAAGGGCACGGAGCAGTACTTGAAAAGCCCTTAAAGGGTAGGGTTAAGGAGGCACAAAGTGCTTTGTTAATGTTAATTATGTCAGTTAGGCTATGTTTAGTAATAAATTGCACACCAAAGTAACTTTTGGTTATGCAAGTGGAGTGATTTGGCTAGCAGGAAATCCAGGGGCTGAGGTGATCTGTGCTTGTGCTAGCACATCTCCTGTAGTGACTGGATTGTGTTATCTACTGAAGCGCAGGAGTGCTTTGCATACATGGAAGCAGGAAGGGGCACACTGAGGGCGTTGGATAATGCTGGTGGAAGTGATCAGATGCTTGCAGGAGAAAAATAGAAACTTGCCTTGTGTGGAATAAGGAGAACTGTTTGGAGGCATGATGACTGTAGCTAAATATTTACTCAATGACATCAACACACTGCAGTTAAGAGGTACTTGATGAATGTGTAACTTAAACTGATGGCTCTAATGCTTTTTAGCTGGTGGAGATTTCAATGGAGAACTTTGTAGTATGGCTGTGTGTGTGCCTGTGACCAGATGATGCTAAGATGGGACTGTTTAGTTGCTTCCGGTTGGAAAAGAGGAGAAATGCCCATTGCTTTTGTAAAGGACCTTGCAGGTTCCTCCTGTGCCATGCTGCTCAGCCCTCAGCCTGCGCTCCTACATGCCTACACACCTGTGACTGTGGAGTCAGCCAGCAAAAGCCCTGCTGAAGCAAGGGTGTCCATGCACAATAACTCTGCAGTGAGTTCAAGTGTAAGTAAAATAGGTGGATGTGTGCATGGAAACTTTTCACATGTCGTAACAGCTTTTGTCTGAGGAACCTCAGTTTTACAAATGGATAAAGCTCCATTGTGTTATGCCACCATTGCGTTTCTTTATTTAGAGAAATGAAAAGATTTTAGAATGGTTTAGGAAATCTAGGGAGTGGACGTGGATCCCACTGCCCTCAGGGGAAGTGTGACCCCTGGGTGCATTCCTGTCTGCCTCCAGGAGGCTCCTGGTGAGCACTCAGGAGCAGATCAGCCCTATCCAAGCTCTCTGCTGTACTTCATCCTTGCTCCACAGTGGAGGAGGAATACCGTGGAATCTCAGTGGGAAAGCCCTCGGATCTTTAGTGCTTACTAGTGGCCACTCAAATGCTTTTTGCTTTTGTGGACCATAGCAGAAAATTTGTAACAGCCTTTTGTCTGTGTATACATGGATGCTTGCTTGTGCATGTGGAGTGGAGGTTTTTCAAAACTGTGCCATGCAACACATTCATTATTGAGAAGTAACAAAAAAAAAAAAAAAAGATTATGTATTACAGGTAAGAGCTATTTAGCTAAGTAAAAACTCTACCTGTTCCAGGTGTGCCCCTCTCTGAGCTCAGCCTGTGTTTTCACATGCCCGTCTCTTATCTTGAGGTTTGTCTGTGAAATCTTCATTGAGGGCTACTGGACATGTATACGGACTCATGAACAGGACCGTGCTTGTGTTGGTGCCTACAGAACAATGAGAGGGAAGTTGGCAGTGGCAAATGGTGTAACAAGCATGCATGAAGCCTGCAGTTTCCTCTTGTATTCATGAGCTAAACCTGTTTCCTGCTAAATGTCACTACATTAGGAGCTGCTTGCTTTTAAATTTGGAGAATGTAAATTCACATTTCTTAAATGTTTCTAACTCACTCTCTGTACTAGCTAGTATGTGTATTTACCTGTTTTGTAATGTCAGTCATTACTGTGCTGTTCGGAAAAGTATTGCTGAAGAAATGAAGTGTAATACCGTTGAAAAACTGAACAACTGCACTTCTCCGTGCAAGAGGAGGGCAGTATCAGTCTAAGATGTTTACACAAAAATTATTTGTTTCTGCATATATTGATTACTGGGCTGCAGATAAACAACAGTATCTGTTCCGGAGTGACAAAGGATTATATGCTTGTCTGATTTCTGTTTACGCGTATTTTGGGTCAAGGGTGCATCTGATTCCTTGCTAGCAGTTCCTATTCAGATTGTGCCATCATCCCAAAATGCAGATACAGCCCACCATGACTTCTTGGCTGTTAAACTTCTTGTCGTTATTGTTCAGTTTCTCATGCGGTGTTAATTGATTATAATAAACTGTGGCTGGAACTCCTAAATATCAGAGTGATGGAAACGACATGATTGTGTAATTGAATGACGCCCTCTTGTGGTCTTCAGGAGTGTGTACGTCGGGTTGGTTCTTCGTAATGCTGTAATTTTCTGAATCATCTGCTGTTCCGTTGTCTGCTATACAAAGTTGTATTTGAAGTTCTCATGTCTGTACCTGGACAGGGATTTACTTAACGCTAGCTTGATTTAGAAGTAATGCCTTTTTACTAAAGGTAATGTGTAATTGTGTTAGACCGACTCATTTTTGGAAAAGACAAACACTCTCAGGTATACCTTGCTGTCCCTTCTGCCTTCCTGTAGAAAAACGTGATTTCTCCTGATCTGTTGGTTGGACTTATTAAAGACATAACGAACTATGTCATGTTGAATGAGAAGCTTTCCTCAGTTAAATCCTTCTTTGGAGTAAAAAATTACTATTCTAGTGAAGCTATAATAGAATTTTAAGCACGTTTTAAATGGGCTTAAATTTCTGGTATGTATGTCACTTTATTCTCCATTTAGGCTATCACTTCTTTCCCCAGAAGGCATGATGGCATCCTTTAAATGTTGGTTATGAGGCTCTTTGGAATTAATTGGCTGATGAAACTGATCTCTACTGATGTTATTGTTTACTTCTTTCAGAGGAGGGTGGGTCACTTTTCTATCTTAAAAAATTTGGCACAGAACCCATGCCAGTGTAGGAGAAAAAGAAGAAAACAAACAACCAAAAGTGAGAGAGTTTAGTTGTTTTTTTTTTTTGTTGTTGTTTTTTTTTTAATAGTAAGTGCAGCTAAGATTTTAAAGACAGGTTAATAGGTTAATGTCAATTGTGGAGTTTCAGAATGAGTCAGAATTTTTCCTGAAGACTAAAAAAAAAAAACAACGACAACAAAGAAAAAACCACTAAATGCTCAAAATAGGTGCAGGCTTAACAAGGAAGCTGTTATTTCTGAGCAGCAACAGTCTACACTTGCAATAACACATAAATAACAAAAGTATTCATACGTCTGATTAACAAAGGTTGATGTCGATACGCGAATTGTTATGGGAAGGTTACTCATGTGCTTACAGAGGCACAGTAAAAGCCTTGCAGGACTGAGTGTCACATGCCTGCCTCTGTACACAGTGTTTGAAAAGGAATGATGGAGATGTCTTCAGTACTGACTGGGGAAGCAAACATCCACTCAGATTTTAATAAACGTCTGAGTGCTGTCAGCTCCCACTGATGGCACTGGGAATGCTGCTCATGTAATAGGATTAAAATTCTACATTGCCAGTTGCTCAAAATATTTTTAGATGAGTATATTTTTAGATTAAGTAAGGTAGAACTTAGTTGGAAAGACAAGTATATTGTTAGACTAATACATACATGTCCTGACCTGAGAATTCCAGAAAATGTTCACTGGAAAACTGTTGGAATAAATTGGCTTGTTTAAAACAGTGAGCTTCCAAATACAGACAAGTTTAAACAACAAAAAATTAATGTCTGAACCTTCTTGTAATGTGATGAAAATCTGCTTCTGGCTTGTCTTGATACAGATTTATCTTGTTCCAGTGAGACACTTTTTGACTACCAAAGTCATTTACTTTGTACTTAAGGTTCCTAGGCAGGAGCAGAAATCCTTGACCTCAAGAAACGAACAAAACATGGAAGTCTTAATGAAACTGGCCATGCAGGGAAGTAAGCAGTTTGTCAGAGTGGAGTGGGAGGGTCTTATCCATATGGAAATACCTGAAGGAAGGGTGCAAAAAGGGTGGAGCCATACTCTTCAGGGGTGCCCAGGCCTGAGCTGAGGCAGCATGCACTGACTGAGCCACAGGGGCTTCCTCCTGTCTGTAAACCACTTCCTTGTTGTGAGAGTGACTGAGCACTGGCACAGGTTGCCCAGAGAGGTTTTAGTGTCTCCATCCTTGGAGATATCCCCAGACTGTGGACATGGTCCTGGGCAGGCTGATGTAGGTGTCCCTGCCTGAGCAGGGTTTGGACAGGATGACCTCCAGAGGTCCCTTCCAGCCTCAGCTGCTCTGTGGTGTGATCCTTCCAGTTGAGCAAAAGCCCTCGTATTTCAATCTCATCTCCCAGACTTCTCAAGTGCGGGGTCAATAGGTTGCTCCTGAACTGTTCTGCTGCATTACCTTCTCTTGTGACACATTGCCCTGACCGGCTGATGTCCTGTCCTTACATTATTTCCTTTTCTTGCTTGCACTAGAGGGAGCTCTCTGGTGGTCTTTTGGCTTGCTCTTACTGTTTGTTCCACTTCTGTTTGGAATTCTGAATGTTCCCACTGAGAATCTGTTAGCAAACTATGCAGGACAAAGCTGTATAAGGCTGCATTTCACTTCCTAACAAAATTGAGCTGTCAGATCGTTTGTAAGTGAAGTAATTTAATACCAGATTGACCCCTTTGGTTGTCTCAATTTTGTTCAGCTGCAGCAGCAATGCAGGCTTCTGATATGCATACATGCAATAGACGTTGATGTGTCTGTTATGCTTGGCATTTATTTTAGTATCTGTGGAAATGTATTGGTAAACTTTTCATGCTGTGCTACAGTCAGTTTCTATTTGGTATTTATTTAGGCTGATCCACAAGAAGTTCGTTTGAGATCCTGGGTTTTATAAAGTGGGAGAGTTGCTTGAAGACTTCAGGTGAGAAGGGGATTTTAAGAAATTCTCCACAGAGGCATAATCATAAAAGTTCAGCTTATTTCCATTGGTGAGTAGCAGTGTAGCAGTCAGTTTCGGTGAGGTGCTTGCTTTAGGTGCTTTTATCAAAGCAGACCTAAGAGTTGATATACATCTGACAACTTTATTTTTTTTAGTGTTTTTCATGAATACTGATATTGTAGATAGTGGTGGTTGATCTCTCCATGTATTTTTTCCACATATATCAGCTGCCATGCTTATGTTGATTATGGCTTATAGAAAATGGGCTAGCATATTTACAGAGCCGGATAAAGAGAAAAGTGAATTTCGCTGAATTTGAGGAAGCAATCAGTGAGAATTCAGGGGGCTTTAATCTGAGCGAGAGAATGCCATCTGTGTAAGGTAGAGCCTGTGCAAGTCAGTTGATGATGCAGTTAAGCTGATTCTAAAAAAACATTCATAGAATAGACAAAAGTTGTTTGCTTGTTTGTTTTTCTCCTGGAAACGTTAAGGTCACTGATTACAAGTTGCCTAAATTATCTCCCTGTCTAAGGAAATAGGCAGAAAACTTAGGCGAAACTGAGGTCCCTGTTACCAAGGGAGGTCAAGTGAGGAGTACTGGCACAGCTTATTTTGGCTATTTTTGTTTTGTGGACCCCAAAACACCAGTTTTCCTTTCCAACAGAATAGTTTTAGAGACTGCATCTCAGATGTTGCAAAATGTTGCAAAATGCTTTGTATGCACAAAGCCAAAGTATTTCACAGTGGATGCCAAACCCTTTAATGCTTGACTAACATTCCTTTTCAGGGTCATCTAGGCTGTTTTATGCAGGCAAGCAAGCAGTTACTTGGCTAGTTCTGTAGCTCTTGGAGAAGAGAGAAGAACTCCAATGGACAATTTAGCTTTGGAGAAACTGCTGGATAAATGACGCTAGAGATCTTAGATCATTGAGCTGTATCATGAGGACAGGTAGTATGCTGCACGACTGCTGTGGCACCTCTGACTGTGCTGCCATTATTTTAATCAGGGAGGTTCGTAAGAGTGAGAAGGAAATGGATGACTTTGGATTGGAAGTCTGAGCATTGGTCTTGTGTGCTAAATATCCACGGCATTCATACAATGCGGTTATCATCTGACTTGTGGGTGTGTGCGCTAATAATGCGTACAGCGTCGAGCATGATAAGCATGGCCCTGTTGCTGCCCCATTCATGTAGAATTTTTGTTACGTATGGGAGAAGGTTCCTGAGGCTTGGTCAAGACCAGGAGTTTGAGGGTACTTCCTCTTAAAGTCTTTGTTTTGTTGTTATTTTCTCCAGTGGAAATTGTGTCGTTGGATATGAAATGTCCTCTGAAGTTTCCCCACTGATGTTAGGGAGCATGCTGTCTTGTTTTGTTACCCTGTGGTTCTTTGTGGTGTGTGTGTATTTTATGGTTGTTTGTTTGTTTCCCTGAAGTTCAGGGAGAGGAGAATGGGGTGGTTTAGGAGCTGTGAGAAAAGAAACTTGTGCTGGAGTTCTGATTTGCAGAACTGCAGGGCCTTCGTTAACCTCGCAATTACAGCCGCGACACTGGTAAACACCTGTTAGTTTTTAGATTTTCAGAAATGTAACACTGTTTGAAGAGGCTCTGCTCTGTGCTGTTCTAATCATGGGCTGGAACATGTATTTTTCTTTCCTAAGGGAGAGAAGTTTTTGCTGACAGTTTGATTATTTTGTCATTGACTTTTCCTCAGGTAGTTGAGATCTTGTCTACCAGTTAATTTTCATCCAGGCTTCTTGTTGTTCTGCTTCTTTAAGTTCTCCTAATGGGATCAATAGGTAAAAAAGCTTCAACTCCATCGTATTTTTAAGGCTAAATTGTTTCTCCGGGCAAAGAGTGTGTCTAATTTTGTATTTGCAAATTATGGTCCACATGTTGACAAAGATGCTGTGTGGACTTGCTGATGTTTTTTTAACACGCAAGCAATGAAGCCGTGAATTATCAAAACAAGTGGAGAACTCGTTCCGCTGCTTCCTCCCAGCTGCGTTTTGCAACCTTCTTGTCAGCAGTCTTCAAAGAGAACTGTTTTGTTAAAATGGATTAAAACAGGTTCAGCAACAATATGTGAATGCTTTTAAGACTGACTTGCTTTTGTTCAGTATAAACTTTGCTTACTTAATTCCTCTAGTCAGTGTTTGCAATTAAGATGTTCTTTGTCTGACCAGCCAAACAAGAACTCCCTGTTAACTTCCCAGCAAGGAGTCAGCTGTAACTTATCCCCATTGTTTGCTTATTTACTTGTAGTCTGCTTTTTTTCTGGTGGAGAATGGTTTAATTAAAAGAATTCACCAGAGTTCAATTAATATATTTCAGGTGGAGCTTGTGAAAGGGAGGTGACTTGAGAAATGTTTTGCAAAGATAAATTGCCGTTGGCCGTGTGGGCATTTTTTCTGTCTCTTGTGTATAACTTCAGAAATAGCTTCTTTGAATTTTTTGAACCTAGAAAATGAATGCGAAGTGTTCTAGCATATACATAATATTTTCAGATAGAAAATAATTTGACAGATTTGGGTGATTATTTAGGACAGTACCCTTTAAAGGTTATTGTTTCTCAAGGACTATGAAGGTAGTCTGACCATCTGCATTCATAGATTTATCATTTTATTTTATGCATAAGGGTGTTTTTTCTCAATCAAGACATTGAAATTTGTGGCTTTCACTTAAGAATTGGTGGTAGAGATTAGAGCTTGGGTTTATAGTAGGTGCAGAGCCCTTCTGCAGAAATAATTTTCTGATTTTCTTTCTTTAGAATTACTAATTTAAGAAAATAATAATACATTAACACCAATTGAAAGATGGTGGCAGTTGTAAAGTCAGCTGTTTAAGTTTTGAGAAAAACAAAAAAGATAATATTAAGGTAACCTGTATACTAATTGGTATAGATTTAGACATGACAGATTTTCCTGTTGGAACAATCAAAAGGCAGTTTCTGATGTGTACACTTAGGCGCACAAAAGCGTAAACACTTAAGTACGCAGTAGGCTGCTAGAACGTAGGCACAAAAGTAGTAGAGTGGGTAGAAATGAAGACTAAACACTATGGCGTTCAACTAATACTGCATGAATGAGTCTAGAACAACTGTTTTGAGATGCCTTTCTTCCCTTCAGGTGGCTTTATTAGATTGAATACACTGTTTACAGAAGTCCAATATTTTTATAACATAAGAAAACAAACAAACAAACAACAAAAAGCAGTGTGCTACCAGACTGCCTTGAAAATGTCTGTTTAGGATTAACTTAGAGAATTCTTTCAACCAAAAAGTATGTGTACATATTTATCATGTTAATAAAGATATATTCAATTAATTTTGAAAACCAGAGTAGAAAATTAATTTCCCTCCCACATTCTTAATGAAGAAATAAAGAAACTAATTTCCTATTGCTGTTAGAGGGGTAATCCACTCCTTCACATATTAAGAAATTAATGTAACACATCCAGTCAGCCAAAGAGTCTCTGATTCTTCCCCTGCCCCCAGCCTCTTACACCAGCTGATTCTGTATAGTACGATCATGAAAAACAAAAGTGAAATCTTATGTTTTTCAGATGTCAGTATGCACTAATCTTGGTTCAGTGCTGTTCCCAATAAAGCCATCAATTGAATTTGATGATACACGTGAGATCTGGCTTTTCGCTAACAACAACAAATTTGTCTACCTGATAAATGAGTTTAAAAAAAAAAAAAAAAAAACAGGAAACACTGAAAAATAAGAAGAAAAAATTGTGACAGGCTTTGTATTCCTTTGTAGTATTTTTTTTTTAATGTGCTAAAAATTCCATTGTATCTGACCTAGATACAGAGGAAAGTTTTTTCCTAATTTTTATTTAAAAACTGTTTTGAGTCTACTACCATTTCTTTTAAGCTAAGGATATATTTGAGCAGAGTTGTATAACTGAAAAAAACGATCAAGCTATTCTAAGATATTTGGAATGTGTGTTTGAAAGATGCTCAGAATTGCAGCACTGGAAACTATCGTTTTTTGATGTGTGTTAAGGCTGTGTTTATATGACATAAGCAACTTCATTATTTTAACAGCACTGCCTGCAGTACCTGACAGTATGCTCAGTGTGAGTGCGGTTTCTCCTTCATGTAGGGAAGAAAACTGAGACTGTGTTGATCTTAATTTAAAGAAGGCAGTTTAGATAAAAACTGAAAATCTAAGTTACTGAAACTTGTTACTTGTAGCAGACATTGTTAGGAATTGTCTTTTTCAGTGCTGAGTATTCAGCAAAGCATTGGACTGACGTGGCTAGGTTAAGTGTATGCCTAAATTATCTCTTGATCAGGGCTGATTTTGCAACAGGTGGAACAAATGAGGTTTCTTAGCTCTTACTGGTTCTTTTTTTTTTTTTTTTTTTTACTAACTTGTGTGCATGTGGAGTAATTCAGAAAAAAGGGGAGCTATCCAGGGCAAGAAGCAATGAACGTACAGCTACTCTAAGGACAAAGGGAGCTGTAACCCATAGAGCTTTTTGGAAAGACTTCAGACTATATAATCTCAAAGGAAGTAAAAATTGAAGATAGAAGGCCAAATCGTGGGTTTTTTTGTTTGTTTGTTTTTTGTTGTTTGTTTTTTGTTTTTAACTTGGTATGCAGGGTTGTTGGAAAGAAATGGATTTCCCTTCTTTATTGTATATATAATTTNCCTCCCCACCATGGTTTGGGCAAAAGTAACAGAAGTAATGTAGGAAGACCTAGGACAATGTGTAGTGTGGGAGGAGGAGTGGTGGGACGTGGGACCTGAGCTTGGCAGAGAGCAGTAGTCCCACGCTCCTGAGGGGCTCTGGCTCACAGTACGCCAGGGCAAGGCTCTGCTGCCTGGGGGGGCTGCATCCCCACGCTCCTTTTGCCCTGTGCCCAGCCTCAGCAGCATGGCTGTGACAGGGAAACCACTGTTAGAGCAAGACTTAAAGAATGGGGAAACATTGCTGAGTATTGTATAAAAATGTAGGACTATGTCTGGTTGTTACCCATTTTTATCCTAAAAGTTGTCAAAATTTTCTGTTCAGATTGATTTTGTCAGATGAGCAAAGCTGAATATGATCCTTGGATTATCACAGCATGTAATTAAATCTGATAACTGGCCAACCACGTTCTGTGCAGCAATAGATTTATTGAAACATGCACTGTTTGACTGGTGTGTTTCCCTAGCAAGTATATAGTGTATTTTGGATATGCTCGTGATGTAAAGCAGGTGTTAACAGTGAAGATGGATACAGATTTCAGTTTGAATCTGAAGATACTAGCTATATGTTGATTTTGTTAGAAGCCAAGTATTGCTGAAATATCAAAGTACAAAAAACTTATTTACATTTTTTGAATACTAAAATCCTTTTTTTTTTTGGTAAGAAAACTTACGTCATTGCTATCGCTACAAGAATTTGTAGTGAAAACCATTAGAGCAATGTTAAAGTTTTGCTCAGCATATTTTTAGACTATCAAGTGTATTTAAGGTTGGAGAGCTGTGCAGAACTGCAGACATGGTTTCCAACAGCTGTTGTAGCCGATAGCTACTGGCGTTCCTTTGCAGCACGTTCCTTAAGCTTCAGTAGAAGGGTCAGCCCTCCGCTGTCCATTTCTCTGCTTTCAGCCGTGGCCTTGACAGGAGTAAATGTTGTGTCACTGGTGACACTGATAGACCTAGGGTGCGTATTTCAAAGCATTGGCAGAGAATACTTTGTTTTCCTTTGGAAAACAGTACATTTCTAGGAATCTTTATCTCAAGTAGATACTTTAGTTTTTGCGAAGTTACTCACAGGGTTTCATAGAAAGCAACTCATTCCGCCATGACTGATCTTTCCATGACATACGATTTCAGTTAAATGCACTGAACTGCTGCTGTGAGCTTTACTGGAAAGATGCTTGCAGTATAGAATTTACAGAAACAGCGCTTTCGTGGAAGTTCATGCTCTTGTCAAAGCCAATATTCCTGCCAAAACGCGAACGTGAGACGAGTGAACGTGGGGATGTGGGCGCTGGAAGCCCAGCTCTCCTCAGCCCCCTCCGCAGGTGAGGCGGTGCGAGCGGCCGGCGGCACACCTCTGAGGTACCCCGGGGGTGCCCGCAGCGGGGCCAGCCGGCGGCTCGCTGCCCAGGGAGCAGGGTATGGCGGGGCAGCTGTGGGGCTTTGCCTGTTCTGGGGCTGTCCTGGATGTTGGGAGCGTGAGGGTGGTGGCTGCGGCACTGGTGAGGGATGTTTTGTAAATAAATAAATAAGGCGTTTCTCCCACTGGGCCTGGAAGGCCCCAGCGCTGTAAATAGTCTTGGGCCCTTCACAGAGAGAGCCTCATCTCTCACCTGTTTTGCTGTGTAGGGCTTTGTAGCTTTCCATACGGGTTTGTTTATGCAGTGTCCCATCTAAAGTCTGCATATTCCTAGTCAGGCTGCTTGCCTCCGGGCAAGCTTTGCTGTGCTACAGGTCTGTGAGGAAACCGTTGGTATCTGGCACATCTTTTCTGTCAGCGCCATCTTCTACAAGCCTGAATCCAAACAAGGAGCAAATGCAGGAGTATTTTCTTTCTCTTCCTACGTGTTTCTGCTTGCTCTGGTGATATGTATACCATCACTTAGTTTGCTTGCTGCTTACTGCTCTGCTTGTGTTTGATTTCCCCTGTCTTTTGCCTACAGGTAAGTACAGTGAAGCGACACTAACTTGAAAACGTGATGTCTTTTCTGGTTTAGTTCCTCCGACACCTCAGTACCATTTGCATATTGTTATAGCCGTGGTGATAATTCTTTTAGCTGCTTCAAGCTGCAGAACTTGTCTTCAGTAGGAACATTTAACTGTTTCACTTAAGAAGGGGGATCTGAACAAATCAGCAGAATATTGGTATTTACTGAGTAGTTCTAGTAAAATACTGTTGTCTCTTCCCTTCATGGTAAGGGCTAAAATGCAGGTGGGAAGAAAATGTTCTAGATACACTTTTCAGTGTATATATCTACATAATCTTAAAACTTGCTGGTTTGGCATCTCATACTTTTTGCATTTGACCACGGTCTTTGGTGTATCTTTAGAGAAACGTGCAGAACATTTCTGCCTCCCTTCCTGCAAAAATGTACGGAAGGCTGTAGGTGTTGATCTCATGTTAGACTGGGTACCCAAGGAGGGGGAGGAATATTTGCCTGCTTTCTGTGGTCTCTGGAGCTCTGGGAGTGTTGTGTTTGAGGAGATGGAACCTCCAACAGAAGCAACTGCTGAGGAGCACAGGAGCTCTGAGTCCGGTGCTGTGGCAATGTCCATAACCTATAGTAGGATGCATGTGTATAGATTCTCGTTCCAGTGATGAAATGGGAATTGTTTTCACTAATACTGACTTCTTCTGCGAGCAGAGAAGAAACAATTTTTCTAATGTGTTATAACCCATTGAGATAACATTGAAGCTTTTCCATGAGGATCCTGAAATGTTTAATAGTAATTTTAGTGTAAGTTGGGTTAAAGAAGGATTTGTAGAGGAAAAAGTATTACTAAGGTATTATTTTGTTAGGATTTGATGCAAATTATTTTTCTGAATACAAAATAACTCCAGCACTTTGGATATAAACAGCAGTAGTGCCTGCACTTAGGGACGTGGAATATTGCATGCATTCCTCCTTCTGATTTGTCCCTAATCTTTTTTGGACCAGATTTAGCCAAGTGAGCAATTTGTTGCCCTAAAAGAGAGTGTTGTTTAAGAAATATGCCACAGCTCAACGTGGTTCTGAATGATGCTTCCATGACAGACAACTTTCTTTAATTAATGATTTTCTTTCCTGTACATTCCTCAGTGTAAATCTGTTCAGTGTTATATTGTTTTAGACTGATTCCTTACTTGATGATATTGAGTCTTAATTATTTCCTTGTTTTATACATGGTATAGTTATTTTCCTGCTGTAACTAAAGGTAACTACAGTTACAGTATCTGTAACTACCAAATCACAGTGCTACCTGAAGACATCTGCTCTTTTGGCAGAGAATAATTGTCATGTTGCAGATGAGCTCCCAGAATTGCAGGGAGCATGATTATTCAGATGACAGGTGACTGAGTTGTTAACTCTATACATGTAACCCTGCAGTTGCTGCTGTTGTGCTTCCAGAGCCCTTTTAATGGACAGGAAAGTTAGCTGAGGCCCTCGTTGCTTCTGGTATCTTAATCTTTGTGCAAACATGATGGTAGGAAACAGTTCAATTTTATCCGGAGGCTCTAGCTGTAATTACAGTGCTTTGTGTCAGGCCAGCATAGTTCGTTGGGTTGTCAGCTAGGTGGCAGTATGGTTTTAACCAAAAAAAAAAAAAAAAAAAAAAATTAAAAAAAT
>VXAV01000250.1:67468-87585 GCA_013399715.1 Alectura lathami
ATCAATGCTTAGGTTGTATTAATCCATTAAGCAGTAATGCCTTTATACAAATAGACAGAAGCAATATACTGGGCTTTTTGTTTCTGTTTTTCTGCGTACTGAAGGTAAGGATTCTGAAAACTTCTGTGTTTGTTAGACCTACTAACAAACCTGCATGAGAAGTAAATGTTAAATAACTTGATTTTTTTGAGAATGCCTGGGCTGGACAGCTGGTGTAAGGTTATATTTTCATCAAAAGAATTCAAGTTACTGAAGGGATCCTCTGAAGGCGGGGGAGTGCAGATCCCAAGCAATGTAGTACTTGGGCAATCAGTTCCATTCTCTTAAATTTCATCCAGAATTCAACAAGAACCAGTACAGGTTTTGGAGTACCTAACAAAATATGCTTAAAAACTTCAAGTTATGTTTACGACAGCTCCATGTTTGCTCTTCACTAGATTCTGACCCAAAAAGCTGAGTTGGAACACTGTTATGATTGCTTGAAATGCCTGTTATCACTCAATCTCATGTTGCAGATGAAATAAAATGCTCTCAGAGGAACTTTCCCATGTGCTTTCTGGGTCATCAGTTTGGTCTTCTCAGGAATGTGTTTGGTCCAGTTTCCCTCACTTTTCATTGTCACACACTTGGTATACGTACAGCAAACAGCAGTTGCGTTTGGATTGGTTTGAAACACAGATGAAGATCTTAACCATTTGGCCATATTTTATAATAATTCACTTATCTCTACTCTCTATCAGCTTCACTAGGTAGCTTCACTAGCAAATTGAACCTGAGAGAGAGGGAAGGTGGGATCTTACAGAATAGCATGTAAAAACTTCAAGGGAAAAGGAGGAAAAAAAATTGGACCCATTACTTTTTGACCTGAGGATTCTAAGAGCCAAGAACTTTTTGGCCCATACTTGCCTCACTTCAATACTTCAATTTTATTGAAACATGACATTTTGAAGAGAGAGATCACCAAACAGATCATCTCAGCTTCCTAGTATCTAAGGATGCTTTTGTCTGCAAAGCTGCTAAAGTATGCTTTGTAATGAAAATTGTGCTTCAGTAAGGATGTAGTGTTGGCCTCCCCTGCCCCCTCACCCTGGACACCCTACTTGCCTGGATTTTGACAGAGGCAACTTTAGAACAAGTTCATAGCTCCCAGAATGAAAATCTTTACATTCACCTTGAATTTAAACAAATGTTGTTGATTTTGGGCCAAAACCCTCTAATATTACAGATGAGGAGAGCTTGATGTGGCTAGGACTATTTTTTTTACTCTAATTTTATGAAAGTGAGGGAAAAGGGTAGAGCTACCTAATGAAAAAAAGCAAAGTCTTGTGAATCTGTCAGTGAAGGGATAGAGAATGTTCTCCAGAAAAGCCCTGGAGCAGCCTGGTTCCATCGTTCCCTGAGGCGTACTGTCAAAGCATAAATTGCATGCTGATAGGAATGTTGTACTTGACTCTGTAAAAAGCAACACATGATCCAAATTAGTGCTTGGGCTAATTTAAGAATCCTGCAGTTGCAAGGTCAAGGAGAAGAATTACTGTTCTCTTCCATTTAGTAGAAGAGAGTTACTACTGGACTTCCGAGTGGTATTGATGAATTAGAGAGCTGGACAGACCATGGGCCTGACCTAGGGCTACTCTTCTCACATTACATGCATGTTCCCCAGATCTCCATCTATGTAGTAAAGGGATAAAAGAAGGTTGTGTGGAATTTTAGTATGAATTAATACTTATCTAGAATTAAAATCAGGATATAGTACTTTAATGTAAGTACTTCACATTGGCACTACTACTTGATTTACTGGAGAGCAGGATTCAATAAATTATGCTCAGTTCTGCATTCAAAAATCACAAGTCTGCCCCATCCTTCAAGTGATTTTTTTTTTTTTTAAGGTGATATAATTACAGATTTTTTTTTTGTTCTTTTTTTTTTTTTTTTTTAGCATTTCAGGAGTTCAATTTTTAATATTACTTTGTCATAAAGAACAAAATTATTTGTAAAAAAAAAAAGACAGTATACCTCTATATTAATCTTAGCTTTAAGAATTGAATTGTCTGATGTTGGCAATGCACTTCTGAAAACTGGAAAGTTTGAGATTTTTTTTGGAATTGATTGACTTCAAAAATTCTAAAGGCTAAAGGAAATACAATTCTTCATACTACTATAATTATTTTTAGATCATCATGGTAACAGATGACAATGAGTAGATGCAGTTAATATTGTTGAAGTAATTCTGGAAGTAAGTCTTCAAAATGAGTTGCCTGGTGGGGTCTCTTCTAGGCTGGAAATACTTTGGTTCAATAGCGCCTTGCTTGCTGTGTGTAGATGTGTGATTTCTGTAACTGCTAGAGGCAGAACATTCTTTCCCAGAACGTGTCTTTGTGAAACGTTTGGGTTGATTTGTGTGTGTGGATGGAGCCATTCTCAACTCGACCAAGGCAATTCCTGAAAGATGCCGGAAAGGACACAAAATAGAGAATTAAACCAGTACAGTTCATTCAGGAGCATTAAATACCGTCTATTACGTGCTCCTCGTGTGCAGGATGCACCACTGTCAGCGCTCTGGAGCTTGAGAGGAGGTCCGAGCCTGGCGCTGACCTGTCAGCAGGGCTTTGTCAGACCTTGAAGGGGTTGCACCTTCTGGACCTGGACATGAGTTGTGGGTAGACAAATCCAGCGTGTTAGTTGGGTGTGAGTGGTATCTGACCTACTGAAAGGCAGTTATTTTTCCTAAAGGGATGCTGTTTGCTCTTGTTGGAAGATGTGGGATGCAAGGGAAGTGCTACAGCAGTCAGCTGAAAGCAGAAAGTGACTTACTGTTCCATAAATCTCTAGACTGAAAAAGCAGTTAAGGCAATATCAAACATAACTGCATAAAATGTTTGTCATCCAGGAAAGGCTTAAAAATAAGTAACAATACCCATAGAAATTCTCTGAATCTAATGGGGGCGAGAAAAGAACGCACCACAAAAAAAAAAAATAGCGTGCTAGGGAGGGTACTGTCTTCAAATAGTACCTCATCAAAGTGAGCCTAAGACCTTTAATATGTTGTAATTTTCTTGATCCAGTAAAATTTTACCTAATGGATTCGGAGCAAGTCTATGGTGTAGCTTAGGTTAGTTTTGTTCTCCTGTTGTCTCTGCTTAGGAGATGTACCAAGCTGTGTTACTGTCCACATTTGATGTCACTGTGGCAGTAGCTTAGCTTCTCATAGAGGAATCCCATCTGCTTTATGCAACCAAGGTGTAACACAGACATGATGGTTGGAATCTGGAAAATGAAGAACACCTGCTTTCCCCCTTTTCCCAGTGCTTTCTGGTGAGCTCTTTATAGTGTTAAAAGGAATTCTGGGCTCTGCAAAGGCCTTTTTCAAGCCTATTTGGTACGCCTGAACACTTAGGATTTATCCCATGTTTTTAAATTAAGATGATAATGGCTTAGTCAAATCTGTTTGTTTGTTTGCTTCCCAGTGAAAGCAGGTGTTTGAACAGTATCAGGAAAAAAAAATAGGAAGTTTCCTTGGATGGAAAAAATGTACACATGAGGGATTATCTTTCATTAATGGATCGCGCAGTGCCTCTAAACCTATCTTGGGCTTAAGGATTGTAAAAGTAACCCTATCCTCTGTCGTATGATTTTGTTTTTTCTTTCTTTTCAATACTGGTAACATGTTATTTAACAATCAATCATACTGTGCCATTTTTGCTTAGAAAGATTTTTTAAAAGTTTGATCCTTCAGTCAACAGTTATTCTACTCTTTACTTGAATGTAATAAAGATGGGGAGCACTCTTGTTAAACGTTAATCTAACTTGATGGTTCCCCTGCTTCACTGTCATCTTGAAAATACAGTAACTCAGCGTGCTCAAATTTAAATTCTAGCCCTTGACTTGATGTAATGTGCATATGGACCTGGGTGTTGTAGGTACCTAGACGAGCTTATTTCAGTTACGTAAACTTTTGCACTGTTTTTCACAAATAGTCATAGAAGCATTTCTTACAGTTAAAATGCCAGATATAGTGGGCTGCCTCTGTTTAGGGGCGATGGAGTTATTTCTGATGATTAGTGTCTGCATCTAGTAGGGTTAACCGTATTTTTATGGTCAGTCCTTGGATCAGAAGTTACTAGACCAACACAGATAGTTTCTTCACTAATATTTTTGATTCCTCTTCTGACTGTTGCATTTGCAAACACTTTACATACACAGGTCTGTTTTTCTTAAGGCAGATGCTCTATCTTTCTTGTGTGTGCGTGCATCTGTAAATACCTATAAACAACCAAGTAAAACTCAATCATTGTTTATCAAGGATGATGCATACTTAAGAACTGATTCAGCCTTAACTGAAATGTCATAAACCACCCTCTTTCTGAAAAGCCACTCAAGATGTTACTGAAATAGAGTACACTGCAAAGAAAAAACACATACACACACACACAAAAAAAAAAAGTCAGGATTCTGCACACTTAACAATATTCAAATGTGTAAAGTTGAGTAGGACTAGGAGGAATGTCTGTTCAAGTAGTTGTGTGTGTGTGTGTTGTTTTTTTTTTTTTTTAAGCTATTGCTATCAGTTGCGCTCCTAGTGTTTGAATGTTTTAGTTGATATCAAAACCTACAGTTGTTATTGTGGTAAAATGATAGTGTGAAATTGATGCTGTTATAGTATAACAATAAGGACGTGACTCATGTATTTTATGTACACAGGCATTCAACTGTAGTGACAAATGGCTTCATGCTGTGTGATTAAATGCATATTAGCATTTGCCCTAGGCATTTGATTATTACCATCTTTACTTCATTACATTACCACACTGTATGGCCATATAATTTATAAGATAATACAGACATCACTTTGTTGCTGATGGGAATTATTCTGTTTTATGGATGGTGTCCTTTAATTTTGCCTTTCATGGATTATAAAATTGGTTAATATCTGCTGAAGTGAATCACTGGAGAAGCAAATAAAGATGTTGGCCTCAGGTCACAGTGTCATTTGTGATACTGGCAAAATCTTACAGCCTCATTTATCCCTGTACATGATTGATAACACCATGGGTTAAATGGAGAAAGCTTTGCTTCCATTAAAGGATCATCATGAATGAAGACCTCCCACTTAAAAGTCAGGCATGATGAGAAGACAAGAGACTATCTACAGGTCAAATTAAATAACTTAAATAATTTAAGTGGAATGACAGTGTAATTTGTTCATTCGGTGTTATTACCCTGACCCCTATCAGGCTTATAGGCTAACTTACTTTCTAGTGTAGAGTATTTAAGATGTAATTTTTAATAAGTGCTTTTCCGAGTATATAAAGCACTTTATGGCACTTAAAATTTGTGTTAAAATGGATTTCAAAATATGCTTTTTAAAAAGTAATTTTTGTCCTTATTTTTTTAAGCATAAAGCAAGTAATAGAAAAGCAAATGTGGTAAATGCTTCAAAATTAGAACTTCAGCCGTTTATACTTCTTAATTTCTAGAATGTTATCTTATGTATGCTCCAGAACATTTCTTGTATTTTAAAAGTATTCTGCCAAATACCAGTTGTTAAAGTAAAAATGTATCTGCTTATTTAGGAATATCTTTAGTTCCATGAGATTTTTTTGTTTTGTTTTTGCCCTGTCAAAAGGATGTTATTTATTTATTGTGCATCCTCACAGCATCTCTGGACAGTTTTATTAATGTAGTATCCTAAGTAGGTGTTGAAACAGTGTATGTTAAATATTTTAAAGTATTTAATTTTGTACCTTGTATTTTATGTTTTTTGTTCCTTCCAAGTGTAGCGTGAACTCCTTAGCGGGAAACAAAGTTCTCTGATTTCTCCATGCTGGAAGAGATTGCAGGGGTGCCTAGCGCTCAGCTCGGGGGAGGAGAGGGTGCACGTACAACACGTATTGTCCCTTGCTATTTTCAGCAGTAGGCTGTGAAGCGTTTTGTGGCAGTCTCAGAAGAAGCAGCCTGACCTCCTTGTAGCAGGACGAGTACAAATTGCACATGAGAAAATGGTACTTCACGATGAAGGGATGGGTGAGGACTCGATGAGCTTCACTCAGAAAAGCCTTTATCCTTACTCACTGCTTTAGGGAGGTGAGGTCTTGCTTGTCAAGTGCTGCTGCAGAGCTCAGTGAACTGAAGGCTTGCCCAGGGATGCTTGAGGCCTGGTTTCCTCCGTTCCTTGGAGTATAAAGCTAGTTTGAAAATATTCCTCAAAGAAAGTGATTCTCAAATTGTTAATGTGATGGGAAGGAAAATCACAAACCCCAGTGTGTATAGATTCTTCTGCTGGCTGACTTGGATCGGAATTACTACGTAACTAATATTCAAATGCACCCACCTTTGTAGAGTGAGGCCCGAAGTTTGGCCATTCTTTTTGTGTCAGAATTATTCACAGCACAGCTCTTTTCCTTACTCCATAATAAAACAGGATACCGGGATTCTCCATTTGGTAAAAGTACTGTCTTGTGAAAATCCATCGCTTCAGAATGCCTGAACTCTGTTGTAATGGGAGCTGACAGTAACAAAATTGGAGCATATTTCGTGTCCTAGCATTATATGCAGAAAATCTTACTCTTCAGACCAAAATACAGAACGATTTAAAATTTTATGCTTAATTTGCTCTGCGTAATGTTAGTTCCGTAGCTATGATAACTTCCCAATATTTGATATAATACAAAAAATGTTTGTGGTTTGTGAATCACTGGGACAGCATTTATCAGTAGAGAACAATTTTGAGATCTTGAATATAAGAATTATGTGCTTTTTGGGGGGCTGAATTAGAATTGATTCCAAATTATTTGGCTAAAAAAGCCTTGGGTACTAAAATTTACTTAAGAAATAATCATAATAAAACAAAATAGGCCTTTATTGTCTAAAATGCTGCAAAACATGTCCAATACATGTTGGTACATTGAGACGAGACTGGTTGCCTGAAGTGACACGTTTGTATGTGGCTCTTATTCGGGCTTCTGTTCACCTCTTCTTCAGGAATCCTTCAAACATGCACATTTTGACACTGACGAAGTAATTTAAATATTTCACATCGAAGAATAAATAAGTATCAGTAAATATTAGCCATGTTTTAAGATAGAAGACAAAAATAAGCCAGACTTTTTCCTGTTTTCAGCAAAACTGTGATTTCAATAACTTAGCTGAAATAACAACTTGTGGCAGAGCAGCTGAACAGGCGATCAATCTATTATCCGTGATCAAGCAGCTTAAATTTGATCTATGTTAGGGTTTTATTTAGACAACAGCAGAAAAAGCGATGAGTCCTGATTTGTAGTTGTTATGGCCCTGTGATACAGACCAGATCTCTGCTCTTCCTGCAGGAATTCCTTCCCAAGGGTTCCCGGGCAGCAGCGGCCCGGTCAGTCGTAACTCTGTGCTCTGCCCCTGCCTCTTCAGCAATTACTGCAGAAACACACCGCGTCTCCCCGGGACAGGGTAGTGTCTTAAAGTAGCGTGCGCCACGAGGTTGGTTATAGTGGTCTGTTGGATATTCAGTCTCGAGTGAAATTATATATATATAAAAAGTCTGGAAAGTACAGCTAAAACACGTGAAGTTTCCTTTTTTTTTTTTTTTTTTTTTTTTTTTTTTTTGTCAGTTCAGTCAGCATTTGATTTACAGAAGTACAGCAATAACCCCTGATGTCACTAACAAACCTGCTTTCTCCCTAGGGAGATGGACGCATCTTAAGTTAGTGCAGCTCCTTGCTTGACAGCAGTTGATGTAACTAGCTTAGAGCCCAAAAACTGGTGCTTGATCTCAGGGGAATAGAAAGGAAAAGTTTTCTTCTTAAGGGTCGGAAGCAGAAATATCAAATACTGCTTGTAGTTTATTATTTCGAGTCAGTTGGAAATCTCCATTAAAATTGAGCCAGAGTTGTTATTTTTGAGATCTTGAGCTGGGAAAATGATACCTTCTAATGGCATGACGTGTTGGTTGCCGTACCTTCATGGCAGTGCAGGACAGTAGCTCTGAGGGGGGAAAAAGAGTTCAGCTTTGTGCTCATCACAGTCTATGTCATTTAAAAATAAAATCATGCTCAAAATAAACAGCTCTATTGTTAATTCTCCATATTCATTTACTTTCCTGTTTGTTTTCTTTTACAATACCACACGTTAACATTCCCATTTTAAATTAATGATTGCATAATGGCTATAACGAGTATTTCTACTATTTATAGGATGAACTTGCTTGCACGTTTGCAGTTTTTATCATTTGGATATCCTCCTAAAGACAAACTGATGAGGAAATATACATTTTCATTTTGCAGACAAGCTTTAAGAATGGATGAAGACTTTAAAATGCAGGCACTCGACTCTGCTCTTCAGAGCCCGTCAGAGACGCTGTTTTCCATTCGTCTCTTAGACTTCAAAACAAGCTTACTGGAGACTATAGAAGAACTGCGTATAAGAAGGGTAAATGTGTTTGTATTGTCTTTGATGTTTGAGTTCTGTTTTTCTGTATGTCATCATAGAAGATGTTACCTAAGTGTGGGCAAATTTCATACTGTATCTTAAGGACTTCACCAACTGTGATTATGTTCAAAAAATTGCATGTGTTTAGGCAGTGTCTGTATTTGAAATTTTCCCTGTAGGTGCCGCAAGACAACAGAGTTGCATGGAAATCATGAATTTGCCTTTCCTATAATTATGTACAATTTGCTACAGTTGATCACCAGGCTATTAACAAAAATGGTCTGTATTACAGTTTTGTATTTCATTGCAGTTATTTCTTCTCTGTAAGAGCGGCCGTTGAAAAGGGAAGTCACTGTCAAGACTTACAGAAGTATTTCTCTTTCCATAGATTTGATTTACCATGTGCTAAAATATCAAGTTAGAGCCCTGCAATACTAGTCTTTTAAGGGAAGGGGGTCTTTTTGAAACAATAATAGGATCATCTTGTAGTACTAAAGTAAAATTGTTTTTGAACTGTTGAAGGCAGCTATATTTTCTGTGGTTAATTTCTCAGTTGTATATAGGTACACTTTTTTTTTTTTTTTTTCCCCCTAATTCTCCCTTTAGCGTTTCTGAACTGTTGTCTTTTTGGAAGACCTAAGTATGTCTTTCTGCATTTGATTAATTTGACCGGTTCAAAGGATGTGTATTATTACTTTAAAAATATTAGTACTGATGACATGTCTGATTTATGCTTACATTGATTTAAGTTAAATGCTATAATCCTCTCTTTAAAAGCCATAAACAAAAGAATGACTGCCGTAAAAAATCCAAGAAAAAAGCTGCACGACCCCACTTGGTGCAGTATTGTTGTTGAAATTCACCACAGTTTGATCCTCAACTCTTGTTACAATGGCTGTTTAGTCTAGTCTATTTATTTTTGTACTAAAAAGTTGGAACCCCTATAATAATTACTGGAGTGTACCTTACAAGATGTTAGCTAAACTCCATTTATGCTGTTGATCAAACTTTTCTTTTTTAATATCTTTGGTCATAGTCTAAAACTTTTAGAGCGCCATAACGCTTCATCTCTGGGGATATTTTTGTCTGTCTCATTTGTGTCAGCTATGCTACAGAGTAGGTGACTGATTTTAGCCAATGCTGCCTCAAGAGGGTACGTAGTTCTTTTTAGTTAAAGGTGTTTAGTTTCAAAATTGATGTTAATGCCAAGAGCCAATTCCATAGATGAGGTGTGGCACTCAGTTTCTAAAACTTCTGCACCTTCCTTCATACTTAAAAAAAATATATTTTACCTGCTTTTAACTGGAATAATAAGTAAAAAAAAAAAAAAAAAAAAGTTCTNAGAAAAAAAAAAAAAAAAAAAAAAAGGTATTCTACACCTAGTCAATTCAAAAGCTTAAAGTATCCCTGCATGTGTTTTACTGGTTTTAATGATCAATTTAAAGCTGCTTGCTTAGCATGTTTGAAAATTGCAATATAAAGTTTTTATATTTTGAACAAGCAGGAGTTATAAAATAATATGGCCATGCATAGTGCCACTCACTTTTTTTCAAGTAGAAATTTTATGAATGTTTTTGCTTAAAAAATGATGCTACAGTATCCTCTCATGAATTTAGCTATAAATCTGTTACAAATCCAACCACAGGGTTATTCTGTGAATTTATAATCAGTCCTGAGAAAAAGGCAGTGCATACACCAAAACAGTGCTAACTCAGAATTACAGTGCCTGTTTGCACTGTGACAGTTTTCACATGGACAGGAAATAAATGGACTTAATTAAGCCACTGTCACCTGCTAAATCAGTAGGTGAAGGCAGAGTTAAAGCTCTGGCAGTTTCTTGCTTCTTTTGCCACTCTTCCAAGTGGCCTGTGAGGCTCGTAGCGAACTGGTACACCAGTGGAGGCGGTTAGGCCAAGTACAGTGTGGTTTCCTCTCTATTCATCTTTGACCTGCAGCTTGGCCTTAGGTGAGAGATCTTACATCTGTTTGCTTCTGTTTCTCTTCCCGTTGTTGGTCAGGCTTGTCATTTACACAGGATTCTCTTTATGACAGGAACTACCATGTTTTTTGTGGTTAATAAACTGCTTTGAAAGGTTTGTTAGATTGCAGTATAAATTCAAATTTATAAAAATAAATTTGCAGATGAAATAATCTGTACAAAGCTAGGCAGATAAAAATTAAACTCATACAAAAACTAAGTGTTTAAGTATTTTGAGAGACCTGATGCAATCCATTCTTGATACTGTAAGATTAATAAAGACTTGATTTTTCTGAATGTGCTTTCTTAAACAAATGCAGTGAGTTCTTCAAAGTATCTGCAAAGTTGGGGCTGTTCAGCCTGGAGAAGAGAAGGCTCCGGGAGACCTGGTAGCATCCTGTCAGTGTCTAAAAGGGGGCTACAAGACAGAAGGGGACAGACTCTTTAGCAGGGCCTGCTGTGATAGGACTAGGGGAAATGGTTTCAGACGGAGAAAGGGAAGAGTTAGGCTGGGTATAAGGAAAGAGTGTTGTACAGTAACAGTGGTGAAGCACTGGCACAGGTTGCCCAGAGAAGTGGTGGATGCCCCGTCCCTGGAGACCTTCAAGGTCAGGCTGGGCAGGGCTCTGAGCAACCTGACCCAGCTGTAGGTGTCCCTGTGCCCTGCAGGGAGTTGGACTGGATGGCCTTTAAAGGTCCCTTCCAACTCAGGCGATTCTATGATGTGTTTTTCACTTTTCTTTTTTAAACATACAGCTGTAATTAAACTCTTAGAAGTAGTTTAGAGGATTTCCTCATAATTCTAAATGCTTTTCTTTAAGTAAATGACTGTTCTGCCATCTTGCATATGAAATCTCACGTAATATCAATGGTAGCTGAGCATATTTATTCTAGACACTACACTGCTTAAACTAGTATACTCAATACAGCTTCCCTGTATTCTTTAGGCTGTTCATAGAGTTTTTTTTCTTAATATGAGTTGACTTATTTTTTTGTAGCTTCTGATTACATACATATTTAAACCATTATTCCCCCTTCCCCCAGGCACAGAGTTTGAATATCCTTTTTTCTGTTTGCTATGTTAGCCGTCCCGCGCAGCCAGCACCTATCAGCCCAGTGATTCTTTTGTGGTGGATATCTCATTCACTTTGTTCCAAAGCCTCTCAGTATTGCTCTGCAATCAGCTGGTTTCATTTTGCTGAGTAATATGAGGCAACTCTTTTCTTAATGGATAAGTATTATCCATTTAACAGTAGAAGGCGGCTGTGCACTAAGTGAAATTGCAAACATCTTACGTTTCCTGAAGTACAGTGCATGGAGGATGCTGACAGTGGGTTTCACGACCAAGCTTATGAGTGCAAGAAAGTTTGGATGTTGTGTATTGAATAAGTTGTTGTTTTTTTTTCCTCCAAATGGTGGAAAACATCCTTAGCGGAAAAAGCATGTGAACATAAATGGAAGATGTTCTTCATTTGCATAGAAATGTATTCCAAAGTATGGAACAGTGGGTGGTTTTTGTAACAGCTGAAGCAGTGTAGGTGATGATTAGCTGAACATAAGAAAGATAAAATCTTAGTGATGTTTTTAAATTTTTACTAATGTTTTTCTTTGTAAATGCCTGGTTTCAGTGACCTGATTCCATGCTTGAAAACAAGCACCTGTTGTGGCCCTTTCTGATGTTAACACAATGTCGGGTTAATACTGTATGTTCTGTAATTTGTGCTTTGGGTTCATTAGGTTCAATACTTTTCAGTTTAGTAAAAGTTGCCATGATTAAATTTTGCACTTTTCTACTTGGGGTGGTTACTATATAGATACAACATGGTAGTGCTTATCTTCCAAGTAAAATAATCTTTAAGAAATGTTTTTCCAGCTCCCAGATTTCTCACCTTTCCTACAAGGTAATGTTTCTGTATAGTAAATGGAAACTGTTACTTTAAAGAACATTAAAGTTGGAAAGGACATTGGGTTTACCCACAAAAACATCTTATATATTTAAATATTATAGGATCCTTAAAATATTTCCTTTCAAAATTCTGATCCCCTTGCCTTTGAATCCTGTAGCCATATTGACTTGTTATTGACTTGTTATTGACAGGTATCATACTACTATGTGCCACATAAAACATCTCCCTTGTTTGAGCCCAAGGAGTATGTTGGCGTAGCAGGTGGGATTAGAATCACCTGAGGAAGAGATAAGATGTCTGATTTGCCAGAGAACTGCACATCTGTGCTCGCAACACAGAGTGGGGTCTCAAGACTTCTGGAATCAGTTCCATGTTGTGGAAAGGAATGTTCTCTAAAGACATTTTTTTTTTCCTGTTTTTCATTTCCCTTTTCTCCTACTTTGTCTGTGTCTGTCTTCTTCTGTTTTCATACAACGTAGACCTCTCTTTTGTGCTTGCACACTTTCATGCTGATGATACGCAGGGAGCAGCCATGGAGAAAGAAAATACAAAAGGGATTTGTTAAGAGAGACAAATCTTGAATCATGACTGTGGTCATGACAGAAACAACACCCCACCTTGAGCCTTTTCCAGTAGTTGTTCTCAGAAGCTGTAGCTCACCCAAGTTCTGCAGAGCTAGCTATATGTGCTCTTCCTTTCAGATAGATTTGAGCTAATTTATCTCATTTCTTCATTTTCTACCTTTGCTATGGCTTTTACTGTACTAAAACTCCTTCTTCAATACAGTGGTCACTTTCTAAGTTTTCTTACAGAGAGAGCGTGAAGGAGCTCTTCTCACAGAAGTACTGTCTTCCATTCCTAACACGTACTTTTGCTTTCTGGCGGTTCTGAAGAGGTTTGCACTGCACAGTGTAGCATCATGCAAGGATACCTGAGCTAGCCTGCTCTGGAATGGAGGAGATGTGTGTAGATGTGCTAGCAGAGCTGACGGATGGATTTGGAAGTGCTTCACAGATCATATGGGCAAGTGGAGTTCAGTATTGAGATTCAAATTGAAAGCTGTAGGTTAGTATTTGAAAATGTCACTTATGCCCAAAAGATAAATCGGCCTTTGTGATACCAAGTGAAGAAAGCTGATAAAACCATACGCATATCAGGAGGAGCAAACTGTAAAGACTAACCTTGAGTTAGCAGAGGTATTGAAATGTTAGTGGACTTGCCAGCTATGATCATATTGTTTGCGCTATATCTGCACTCAAATAAGAGCAGCATTACTGTCCACCCAAAGCTAAAACTTCGTGGTTGGGTAATTGCACAAGAGCAACCTTCAGGTGTGTGGCATGACAGTGAAAAAGGGCACCAGAGACACCTGCGGTAGGGATATAGGCTGCTCAGGGGAAACAATAGTGATCAAGAACATGAGATTCAATGAAACTGTTGCAGAAATCAAGGTGGTTTTTTTGTTTTGTTGTTGGGTGTGTTGCTGTGTGGTTTTTCCTTCTTGTTTGTTTCTTTGTTTGAAAAGGAGTTTGGTCTTAAGGTATCTTCAAGCTTTTGCTTTGAGAGTAGAATCATGGGGGAAAAAGAAGATACTTCAATACTGTATCTTGAAGCTGTTGATTAATGACAGGGGGGCCTACTTTTTTTAGAAGACGTATAAGGCAGAAAAACTTTGTAAAACTGAAGAGGATGCCAGGAAAATGAGAGATTTTGGTGAGGTTTGTTGCAATGAACAATTCAAACAGCCAGGAAACAATAAGAATAGTGAAGAGCTTCATTTGATTTATCTGAAATGATGGAGTAAAAAGAGGAAATTTAATGCAAGGAGGAAAAAGAAGCAATGATAAAATCACTCAGGAAAGGATTTTGTTTGGTTTTTACCTAGCAGTTGACAAACAGGACACCACTAACAGGCAGCAGGGAAGCAGAATGCTTCCAGGAAAGCCCTAACAGTCTTATAACTGAATTTTCTGTGCAAATTAGGGAACTTATTAACAGAATGACAGGAGAGGGAAAAAAAAGGAAAGGTGAACATTAAAAAGTAAATCATAGTAATAAAAATCAGTATGTAAAATAATAAGCAGTACTGAAATTTCTGTATCTCATGACAGGTCTGCCCAGCATTGTTATTTAAGTCAGTAAGCACCATCTTAGCTCTTTAGCAAATGTCTGTAGGTGAGGAACTGATCACTTGAAGAGAAGGGCATTGTAAGTATCAGTTAAGCATTTAAAGGGTATACATTGAGATAGGAGCAATTTATTTAATTATAAATGAACTGCATCTGTGTGATGGACAGAGCAACGGAAAGCGAGGTGACTGGAATACATTCCTGTTTCTCTGTTTGTATGAGGAAATAGTTGATAGCATCCTTCTGAAAAAGTATTTGAGACTAAATTCCAGGTATGTGGTTACTAAAGGTTTTGATTAACTGCCATAGCTATGAAGATCCAGAAACATAGTATCAGAAATTAAAACTAGAATAAAACTGTTATATTTTGCTCTGCCTTTCCCATTTGTCATGCAAACAAAACTTTAGAATAATTTCTGTGCAGTCTTCTAAAAGTCGTACTTGGCTGTGTAGTTCGTGAAGGATGTTCAAATTATCGTGCGAAACAATCGGAAACTGTAGTTCCTATGAGTACCATTTGATTGAGCTGCATGAGAAATTGGATGTGCAATTTCGTAGGAGGTAGATTATGAGTTTGAAAAAGATAATAAAAGTATCTAGGAGCAGTTTTGGCTGCTTGGACATGAGCCAGATATACTCTGTTCCTAAATCTGTTCAGGGTCAAGAATCGAGGGGGCTTGACCAATCCACAGCCCATCTTGTAAAACTACAGCCTGAAGCAAACACTTTAAAGAAGGCTTGACACTTTCGAAAGGTTATAACGAGTAAATAAACCATCAAATTACTCCTCTTTTATTGTTATGGTAGTCTTTTTATAAAAACACTTAAATCCATGTAGTCCTAAGGCATCTAATAAAAAATGAACACTTTTAAGGTTTTGTGGTTTTTGATACCTCAGAGTTATATACAACGTTATGCTCCCAAGTATAACAAAAATGTTTTTTATTAAACAGCTGTAGGAACTTCTTAAAAAAAAAAAAAAAAAAGTGCTTCACAAGTTTTAAAAGCTTTCACTTCAAAATGGGGAAACTATAAATGTCCTTTGAAAGAAGTAAAAATGATGGATAAGGCTTATAATTGTTAGTGATTTCACATGAGAACACTTCTATCATATAATTGTCATTCTCACTTTGAGTATTTATTATGTTTATTTTTTCTTCAACAGTAGTTACGTATATGTACACATTTTTGAGAGCTTGCAGATCTTCGTTTATAATTTGGGAGTATGTTGGAGGAGCTGTTCGCATAGAGAATGTCAGTTCTTGTCCTTTTTAGAATTCAAATCAAAGGGCTCATTTGAAATGGAATTTAAAGCAGTTTTCAAACTTGTATTTATTTAGGTAAATGTAAAGGGCTTGGTGTGGATATGGTGGTTACAGCTTATAATTAGGCGTTAAGTTTTAACATGCTGTTTCCTAGGTCAATTGTAAAATCTATATTTCAGTGTCCTCATTAAGATGTAAAATACTTACACATTTTAAAATTGACACGGTGTATATGCTTAAGAATCGTCTGCCAATCCCACTTTGTTCTAACATCTTTTTGTTGATATAAATAAACTATTTTTAGTACATACTGAAGTTTTATTAACTTGTATTTAAGCAAGCCCAGTCTATCTGAATGGAAGCTTGCTTTGTCAAGAATTTGTAACATTGATATCTATTGTATTGCTTCCCTGTACAATATTACACTCTTTTCCCTTATTTTGTGCTGGGTTTCATATACTTGTTGATCTCCAACAACCAAGGAAATCAGTGATATTTTTGCCATTAATTTTAGTGAGGTCAGAGTTGAAGTGCACACACTAATCTTTTTTTTTTTTTTTTTTTTTTTTACNCAACCTAAATTTTTTTTTTTTTTTTTTTTTTTTAATTTTAATCTTTGTTACCACTTTATAATTGTATTTCTTTTCTGATGCTAGTCATAGCTCAGAGCATTTACAAAACAAACTTTAAACTTGAGCTTTTACGTTAACAAATACAGCAAATTCTGCATTTATGAAGAAGAAAAAGAGGCAGTTGTTTTCATAGAGGCTGAAGAAATGCAATAATCATAGAACGAGTAGTTTGTATGTTTTCAGAATAGCTGAAAACAAAGTACATGAAAAATCAGCTAGCATATTACAAAAAAGCATGTTAGGACTCCATTGTAGTGTAACTCTGGGCAATTTCACTGTTCATGGTGACACCAGTCCATGCTACATCTCCTGCAGCAGTGTTCTACTGTTGCTTCTGTTGCACCGACACAAACTCTTGTGTTCCACCAGGCTAGATCTGATCCATGGGACAGCTGGCCACCTCTCTTTCCTGGCTTAGATGCCCACTGGATATGCTGGTGCCAGGGTAGAAATACGTAGTCTGGAGTCAGAGAAGAGTACAACTGGTAGAAAGAGGTATTCTGGGAAGAATTATAACAGCGGTGCTTTTTGACAGGTTTAGAAATAACCCCTTTAAGGGTCAGATTTTACGCTCTCAAAATTTTCTACAAAATTTTGCCAATTATGTATCATTTTAATAGTATTTGTTGCCTAGTGGCATAAATGAGTTGAGTACACTTCTGCAAGATACAGTCAGTCTAGTACCTATTTAGGAGAATGTGTTATTATTCGTTGCTTACAGATTACAGTGGGAAAACAAAGTCATTGCAACTCTGAAGTACTGTTTGTTAAGGCAGAATTGAGACATTATTATCTTTTCAATTATTTTTTACCATGAGGCATTAAAGAAAACTTCAAGTCCCTCCTCCATCTTTAGCCTCTTGGTATATATCAGAGAAACAAAAGGTAAAGAACTACTCTGCTTCTCTGTGAACCAAACTTTAATTTTGAATGTGAGTTCAATATTTTATATGTGATGAGTATTGAGACACGTTCTGAGGTCCAGCATGTAGCTCATCCTTAGGAGCAGCCTCCTGTGGATGGAAGTGCGTGCTATTTCTGTCCACACATTTGCCTGTAAACTGCGTGTGAAATAAGGAAGTCAGATTTGACCCTGAATTTATAAAGGATGTCAGTATCAAAAACCTATGTTAAATCATCTTGGGATATGTTCTGCTATTTTCTTACTGTTGGTAATACAGTGGGACTATTAATCAAATGCTATGCTAAGTGAGAAGATGTTTCAGAATCTTCTTCAAAACAATCTTGCACAAGTTGAAGCATTGCAAATATTCTTCTATTAAAAACTTTTAAACCTCTTTTGAAGGGGGTTTAAGAAAGAATTGCATTTCTTAGATGCAGCATACGTTGTTCTTTGTAGCCAAACAGTTGTAATATCTGCTTCAGGATGGGAAGGAGAAAGAAACTCAGTTTCTTTCCCTCACTATTTCAGAACATCTTACTTCATCTAGAGGTGGTTCTGTTTGTTGGTTTTTGTTTGTTTGTTTGTTTGTTTGTTTTGTGGTAAGTAATAGTAGTTAATAGTATTACAATTCAATAGAGTTTTACGTAACAGATATCAAGATATTAAAGTTTAAAAAAATAAAAATAAAAAAAATAAATGTAGCTACCTTTTCATGGTAGTGATCAGCATGCAGAGAAAACGCAGGGTATCAGTGGTATCAGTCTTTTGAAGCTCAGGGCAACATGGTAGTCTAGCTCTTTAGGTCTTAGGTCTTTAAAGGATAATCATTACTTTGGATTTATGTAATAACAGGCCAGCAGTGGGTGTCTTACGATATACATATAAGACCTAAACACTGTTCTTTAGAGAAGTAATTTTTTTTTTTTTTTGGTGTGTGAACCTGTTGTTCTTCCTTGGAGTATTGGATTAGTAAAAGGACAGTGCTTGTAAGGGGGGAGGGAGGGAAGTAGCTCAAGGGAAGCTGTAAGGAAAATTTGGCTTTAATACCAGAATGTTTCAGGAAAACAACCATAAATTGTTAACACTCTGCTTATCAAGCAGATACAACTTACTTATGATCATAATAGCATTTAGATTCTTGTTAAGGTGCTTCTCTAGGAACAGGAGATATAGCACACCTTCCTAACTGTTACTGCTCCATCTTCTGGGTCATCAAAAAACTTTAACCTTTAGTAATGTTCGTTGCAGATTTTCAGGTAGCTCATTTTACCGAACATGTGTTGATTATCCGTGAATTCTCTTTAACTTTTTATATTGATCAGGTAGGTCAGAAGGCTTCTTGGCACCAAAGATTATGACGCATGTTTCAATTTACGTAATAGCAAAGTAATTGCTGTCATAAACTTTCATTTGTTGAGGGAGATGTCAAAAAAGAAAATAAATAAATAAATAAAGATCCAGTGCTTTGAGTGAAATCATTGTGAAATCATGAATGTGTCCCCAAGATTGTGACTCATTAGCCATGGTTATCTGTACTGCTTGTTAACAGTTGATTCTTGATGTGCTTATTGCAGCTTCCTGAATTTCTTTTCATCTCAGTATTTTCACTTGGTTTATCAGGATATTCAATCACTTCTCAACTGTGAAGTGAAGTCTGTTTTACTGCCTTTGAACCTGTTGGTTTTTTTTGTTTGTTTTTTTGTTTTTTTTTGTAAGATGCAGAAGAGAATGTGTATGAAGAGGGGTCTGTTCCTGTCAATTGAGAGCTATAATCCTAGCTCCTCATGTTCTGCTGTCTGTGTCAATCTGTGTTGTTAATTCTGCAGGTTTTCTGACTGAAACAGCTGATCTGATCTGATCTGCTGTTTTACCACATACACAGAGCTGTTGTTTCCTTCTTACTGTGCCATCTATAGACACCTACTGTTCTGTGTACTGGACTGTAAAGAAAGAAGAGTAAGAATAAACAAATTATGTTGGTGTTTGATTTGCAGGTGTCTTTATGAGTATACTTTTTTTTTTTTTTTTTTTTAATTAGGAGACAGAGCTTCATTATGAAGATCAAATAAGTAAAATTGTTGAGGAGAAACAGGAACTTGAATGGCAGAAGGTAACTTTTTTACATGATTTTAGTATTCCAACAGTGGAGATATTATTTTAATACTAATATGGACTGTGGTTTGGTACAATTCTCCATCTTCAGGCTATTGTCAGGTCTAATAGTAAAATGTGGTAGACAATAGTTTGTCTAGTCATTCTGTAGTTTTTGTATTGGTTTAAAAATCTGTGTAACAAAAGAAGCCCATCATAATATTTGGCATGACGAGAAATCTTCACTCAAAAGGGATGTAAGTACTGGAGTAATAGGACATGAAGCATCTTGACATGTTAATGTGGAGGAAGCTGCATGGCAACCTCTCTGTACTGTGCCTGGCTTTGGCAAGTGCCAGTACCATTGCTGTTGAACAAACGACTTCACCTGCAGCGCTTTGAAGATAAAATTTTTGTGAAAGATTTTACATGTACACAGATATAAAACAGTAACTTAGAGGTTAGACTTAGGCAGAAGTTTGTTAGCTTTTAAATGCTTAGAATGAAGTTCTCAGTAAAATGAGTCTAACATTCTTTTTAGGGTTAGGACTCCTGAGGTTATGCTTTCATAGGAAATCCATTCCCTTCTCTAATACAATCAAACCTATGACCCCTGTCACTAGGTCACAAGATAAAAGGCTTCACTCTGTATACTTTATGATCACAGAAAAAACAATAACTTCAGCTCTATCCTTGATCTTGGGATATTTAACGTCTTAGTAGTCAAGGATGGCTATTTCATCTTGGAGTTCATCCTAACCATCTTAAATTAATAATCCTGTGTGCTTTTTTT
>VXAV01000250.1:96552-126960 GCA_013399715.1 Alectura lathami
TGTTCACTCTGAACACTGTTGTCTGTTTTAGGAAGTCAAAGAATGAGCTGCAGAAACATTGCTAAGCTTGATTGAATAAATGCTGTGAAAATTCTGCTGCTGCTCAACTGGAAAGAATAAAGATAATATTGTCAGACCATTATAAACTGTGATTTTAATTAAGAAGCTTAAAAAACTAGGGTCCAGTTTAGCTTTAAGTACCATGACATTTGTACTGAAAGTCATCTTCAACGCTACAGTGGTTTTACACAAAATATGGTGAAATTGAATAATGTGCCCTCTGACCTGGCAGATAAGGCTACAAGTTAAAGATCAAAGGCAACATAAAATGTGTTTTGTCTTACTTCACTTTTAACTTGCATTTATTCTTAAAATACGTTTGCTCTAAAGGGGTGCTTAAAATATACAAAATCAACGAATTTGTTGTTAGATCATTTCACATATTACCGTTCATTAATCATTTCAGTCTTACATATGAATGAAAATATTTAGATCACAACTTTTCTATAAGCTAGAGATGCATTTGTGCTGCTTAAACAAATATCTTCCTTTTGTATACTTATAAGCTTTTTTTCAACAAATGATTATTTGAATATTTTGAAAACACTGGGGTGTTGTGACCTTGATATTGAGTGTGGTTATTAAAAATGTTACTGAGTTTGGGACAAAATATTGGAAGTCCTCTTTTGCATGTAGCCCTAAACGTAACACCTAAACCTAATGGTCTGGACATCTGTGTAGAAGATGTAAAAGGCAAAAACACAAGTAAGTAAAAGTTGATTCTTTTCTGCAAGCATTCTCAGTAGTGGGCTGGTACTGTTTTAGACTGAGCCAGATTCTACTAACGATTCCTTGAGTAGCTGCACAGAAATAAATGGTGTGTTCAAGGGATCAGAAGCCCATGCAGAGGCCTAGTCATCACAAATGGCAAAATATTCAGCAGTAGAATGGGTTTTTGAGACCAATTTACATTTCAGATTGAAGTTCGTTAGAGATTAGATCTTGCTCTAGCTAGTGCTTTGAAAGTAAGGAAATGAACTGTTTCGTTTATACCTGGCACTTTAGAAACCCTGCCAGTGAGTAAAGTAGCTCTTGTGTGTGCTGGGGGTTGATGTACCACTTCACTCCAGTTTTATTCATTTAATTCTGTTCTTTTGATCTAGCACTTGCAATGTTAATGCATCGCGTATTATTTTAGTATGCGGAGTTCCACTCCCCGTCCTAGTTAAGGTTATGTGAAAATTATAGAGCTGGTATCATGTATATGATGATACCTGCTACAAGTTTAAAGCAGCTGTTTTTGGTTTGTGTTGGAAGGCTATAGAGGGACAAAGAAACATAGGATTTTTCTTCCATCTTTCTTCTTTGTTCACACAATACAAGTATCAATATTTGTGGGTGGTATTGCACATCACTGCATATGGATGCAGGATTTTGCAGGATGATTGCAACAAAGCTAGTTGTCTGACAGAATAAACTTACACATGGCTTCTGAGTTGTATTGTTTTCTTGCTACTGAAATGGAGGAGTAACTGGAGGAGAGTGGTCTTGGTCAGGTCTTTGTTTCTTCCTTCACCGATTTCCTGGCAGGTCATACAATGTAGAATGCTAAAACTCAGGGAGTGCAGAACAAAAGCACATGTAGAGTAGAAAACAAAAAAAACCCACAAGTAAACTTCTTCTTTCCATGTGTTCCCTTGTTAACTTGCATTGGCTGATCCTAAGCATGTCTGGGAAAGTGAGCATTTACAGTTGTTTATCTTTTCCACCAAGTTTTCACCTGTAGTACCTAAACCTTCAGTATGTATCATGGTGCTAAAAATGTAAAACATAAGAATGAGACCAAGGCTTATTCATGAGACATGGATGGGAGATGTCGCTATTTAGAAGGTACTAAGTCAGTGCATCGATATTAATGAGTAAAGCAGATGGGGTAAAAACCTCAGTGAATGACTGGTAATTAGTCTAGATTCACTTGCTGTCCATATTGGTGAACTAAATGGTTGTCAGACCATTTCTTGAAGCTGAATTCAAGTAATATGAAATGGCCTCGGTTCATTAAACTCTGCTACCTTTCAGAAGAGGGACAACTGCAACCAGGTTACCCGGATTGTTCTCAGCAGACAATCTCCTGAACTGTGCCCAGAAACTGTCTGAGTGCTGTTTGGCCTAGGCCAAAATACACCAGCTACCTTCCAACTGCTTAACAGTATAGGCGTTTTCTGAGAGCTTCCCTGCCACCATTTAATTCTCTAATACAGGTGCAGTTACCAAATGAAAAATGAATCCTTGTAAAACTTTTAAATATATAATGTTCTTGTTCTGGGTTATTAAGAACAAACAGACTTAAAATGACATTTATTTCCTTTCCACATTTAGGAATTTGCCTGTAATTGGTCTGCGTTGTCTAAAACCCGTGACTTTAAGTACAAAAATGCCAGAAAGTAAAGAAACTACTGTGGAAACATTTCCTGCTTTGAAGATTTACAGTCACTAGCCCTTTGCATAACTTTCATACGATCTTGCCTTATGTTTCTGTTCCATAACAACTCTTTTGTTCCTGTGACACTTTCACCTCCCAATTACCACCTTCTGATTCACTGAGTTACACTGACCAGTGACTCAGTTTCCAGAATATTTTTGAGATATGAGCAATTCCCCTTTTGTCTTCCTCCAGTCACCTACCTGACCCTGAGCTATTTCTCTGGTCTAGTTCCACCAAGAAATGATTGTGCCTCAACAAACCATATGGCCACAATCAGTTCCACTCCCCATCCCGGCTTATCTTTATTACTGGTGGAAGGCAGGGCAATAATTCCTGTTCTTGCAGTATCAGACATCAGGAAGGAGAACCAAGATTCTGTAGGTCTTGCTCCAACTCCAGGGTCAGATCCTCCCTATCCTGCGGAGTCTCCTGGTGTTTCTTTATTGTCTTCTGTGGAAGAATGTTTTCAGCCCTTTCACTGTGATCAGAAGATCCACAAACCCAGGGAAAGAAGTCAGAAGGCAAACCAAACTGCTTCTATTTGTGCACTAAGGCTGGAGAGTAGCTTGCCATCAGAAATGGTGTTTAGACCAGTGGTAAACTCTTAATACAACTTTTTTGAGGGTATAGCAGGCCAGTTCCTTTTCTCATTGGAAAGAGACTTGGGAAATAATAAAGCATATTTCTACTTTTTTAGTTAGGAGGAGGGAGTAATGCTGTTTTGCTTACTTAAGAAAGAAATGGGGAAAATGCTAAGAACAATTCATATGAAAGTGCAAAAACTCAGATTGTACCACAAGCTGTTCAAGTCTCATATTAGCAATGCTCCCTTATTCGTCAGTCTCTTAGAATAAATATACCTGAATTATTATCAGGAAAACAGAAATACTGCTTTTTTTTTTTTTTTTTTTTCTATAAAGTCTGCTAACTAGCATTAGTTAGCACAGTTCTTCAAAAGTTTACTTATTGGGGAAAAGAGAAAGTGTATGAAAATTCACAGCTTACATTTTGTGCAGTCATTCTGTAAGTGGTGGTGTTTCTCTACCAGTGCTTCCATTATGACTTTCCATTTGCTGTAGTGTGTTTAATTTCATACCTTATAAAACATGAGAAATTTGTACTGTAGATCCTGTTTTGCTAGCCTTATGTTGGTCATTTCTTTTGATTGCTATCAGCTTTTATTATCCCCTGATGCTTGGACACGTATTGCATTTGTTACTGTATGGGAAGGGAGCCTTACAGAAGCCAAATAGCCTGGGCCAGATTCATCCGTGTGTAACTTGAATTTACACCCTGGAGTGAATTTGGCCCAATTCATTTTAATTGCTGTGGTGCTCTGCTGTAGATTAGAAATAGATTAGATGTCTAAATAAATAGATATATTTTCTGAGGAATTAATTTAACCCACTCTCTTTACAGAAAAATGTAACTTAAAAATTGACCAAATAGTACTGCAATGCTATAATGAAAAGGAACACAAAGAACCTTAGTGTATATGAAAGAAAATTAACAATTAAAAAAAAAAAAACAGTTGTATGAGTCGCTGGATATTGTTTCCTGTGAATATATATTTTCAGTCACCTACCCACACAACAAGAGAGATTGGTTAGATTAACAAAATTGAAATACATTTTAATTAAAGTGTGGGGAAAGTTACTACTTAGGCCAAGGTATTAATGGAAAATGCTCATAAAGGTAATTAAAAAAAAAAAAAAAGCATAATCTTAAAGTAGAAGTACATTCATATTTCAAGATATCATGACTGCTAATTGGTATTGAGGAATTTGTAGTTTTTTCGTTAAGGTATTGCTTGCATTTTTCTGGAAAGCACGAAGTATGCGTTAGTTTCGCTATTCTAACTCGGTCACATCTACTCCTTGGAAGTAGTTGAAGCACTTCTGTTTTTAGCAGGTCCATTGAGATTGTTTTGTCTTGGTGTCTCATATGCCAAGTCTCTCCCAACTGTCCTTGGGCTGTGCCATTTGTACTTCATGATCTCTGGGCTGGGATGGGCGAGGCTGGCGGGCACCTCTGGAGATCCCTGACTGACTCCCTGCTGAAAGCAGGGTCAGTTAAGCAGGTTGCTCAGGGCTGTGTCCAGGTGGGTTTTGAGCTCCTTCACAGGTGGAAACTCCACGGCCTGTCTGCGCAACCTGTTCCAATGCTTCATCACCTGTACGCTATTTTTTTTCCCCCCTAAAGTTCATGTGAAATATCCTGTGTTTCACTTTCTCCACATTGCCATCTCTTGTCACTGGGCACTGCTGAGAAGAGGCTGGCTCAGTTTCCTTAATTTTCTCCCCTCCAAGATATTTATACATGCTAATGGTAGTGCAGGAGGACAAGTATGAACCACAGGTAGACAGAGGCGCTACTGGCATGCTAGGCTATGTTCACAAAGCAGTGGCAGATCAAATAGCGTGTTCAGGGTGAGACACATAACAAAGGAAAACTTGTAATCAGATTTGGAAAACAGTTAATACAGTCCTGCAACTGAGATATTCTGAGAAAGCCTTTGTATTTATGCTGGTTTTGACAAGCATTTGGAGGGTTGATTTGTACATGCTCTTTGGTATCATTAAGCAAGTGCTTCATTTGTTTCTGACAGGATCAGAAACTGCAGATGCACTTAACAGCAAGAGAGGAACATCACAAGAAACTCAATGAAGTTGAGAAATGTTATGCTACAATTGCATGTCAGTTCGGAATCGTTAAAGGTGTTCATGGAAAATTAGAACACAGTGGTATGTATGTCTTAAATATCCTCCAGAGTTTTCTTTTGGTTTTGCTTTATTTTGGACAAAATTGAGCTTGAGATAAAAAAATACTGTCTACCATGTGCCAAGCATTAAAGGTACCAGCTGACAATTACTGCCTCTCAGTTGCTTCTACAGTGTTTCTGTGACAGTGCCGGGTTAAGTGGCACAGGCCCTGCATCTCTTCTGCTCTTTGCTCTTACACCACTACAGCTCTGTGCATGACTGTATGTTGAAGAACTGATTTGTGTTCAAAACCATCCAGTAGCAGACCCACCCCTTCCAAAAAGTCTTTAGACTTGATGTGGATCAGCTTCCTGTTGCCATTCAGCAGACATTCAGATACACAGTTGTACCAGCTCAAAGGAGGGCATGAAGGTGGAGGAATTAGCAAATAATGGAAACTGAACGCTGTTTGAACTAGCTTTAATCTTGGGAAGTGGATGGAAAACATTAATGAAATATAACTTTTAACCGTTGTACAGGTATACAAAATCTTAAAAACTATTTCAGTAAATAGAGTGGATGCATAACTTCAGAGTTATCGTTGTTACCTAGTGTCTGACTGTGTGGCTATTCAGGCTTTATAAATTTGTACATTAACCCCATTCATATGTTAAAGCGTAACAAATATATTTGTGAATCTACCAACAAACAGAAATACTCCACATTACCTTTTTAATATAAACTAATATATTTTTAATCTGTAAAATAATGAAACTGATACATTGAGTAATAAAAATACCTAATTCATATGAAGTTTGGTACCTGTTAATTTGAGAGGAAGATCCTTGTTTTGCATAAGGAAGTAATACACCGCAGTGTCTGCAGAGGTGTTTGTGTAGAATGTGAACTTGTGCAGCTTGTGTGTATGTATTGTTTTGTATACCTGCAGTGTTCACCCATTAAATAAGGGTTCTTTCTTAAAGGGAGGACCAGTTGTATAACTCAAAAAAAAAAAAAAAAAGTCTTCCCCACAAAAAAAAAAAATCCCATAAAACATGTGTACCAAAACTTGTGGGTAACATGTTTTATAGAGATCTGTGATATTTTAGCACTTCAAGTTACTTTTCTCTTCATTTTCATTTATTTTGAATATTAAGTATTAACCCACTTAAAAATCCACTCAAAGAGAAAAAACATTGCTGTGTTTGCATTTTCTTTACATTGGGTAGAGCTTTCCTATTATATGTCAGATACAGAAAAGTCTTTTTGCAATTTCTTGGAAAAAATAACTTGTTTTTTAACTACATGTAAACATTTTGCCCTATTTCTATGTGTATTTATCAGAAATTGCAAAATGACTCCCTGGAAAAGATCAAATATAACTTAATAACTGCTTCTGTTCAAGAAGTCAATCTGTTCACCAGTTTAACTCTAGTGTGTCTTTTACTGCAGTGGGAATTCAATTTGCATTGCAGTATGTAAGACCTGCAGTAGGCACATAGGTATCTTGTAAATTCTGAGCAAGAAATTGCAGTCAGTGAAGAAGTCATGCAGAAAGGGTATGAGACATTTTTTGTGCAAGTTGTTTACATGTATAAACTGTTCTTTATCTGCTGCATTAAAACGGTATGTAGGAAAACAAGGAAGTGAAAACTATAGTGTTGTTTAGGGAAAATACCACAGTGCATAACAAAACTACAACTTTATTGCCTTACCAGTGTCCCATTATTAGCATTTTAAAGCTAAAATATGAACACATGACCCATGTTGAAAATTCTACCAATTTTTGCCTGATTTTTCAAGTTGTACCAGAAGACATTGGATTCTTTTAAAGGATTTTCTTTTGTTAAGCATGTTTTTAATAGATGGTAAGGATTTTCTGGGTGTGATTCTTCTGAAGAAGAATTGGGAAACAGAAAAAAGGCTGAAGTTCAGAGCATAAAAATACTAAGGCTGATTAGAAGTGACTGAAAAAGTACAGGAGTGGTGAACAACTTCAGTTTTTCATTGTGAAACTTTAGGCAATTTCCTAGTGATAGCTTGTGCTCCTAGTGGTATTCCCTTTCCTTTGAAAAGGGACAGAGGTTATCCTTAGGTTTCTCCTCTCCATTATCCTCTGTTGTTTGCTGTCAAAAGTAAACGGAGAAGTGATTCTAATAAAGTGACACCAAATGACATTGAAAATGAAATTACAGTTAAAAATTACAATTACAGTCATTGTCTGAGGTATGGAACAGCTGGTACTATCTGCTGTAATCCTTCCATGTAGTACCATAATATGTAGAGTAGCTGAATCCTATTTTCAGTCTTAGCCTCCTTTCCAAGCAGTTTAAAAAACTATTTTAGGCATTATATACACATACATTGCAGATACAAATCAAATATTACTTGAAATGTGAAAGTATATATAAACATGTTTCAACCTTTGTCTAAAGTACAGGAAGCAATACAGCTCAACAAGAAACTAACATCGGTGAATAAAAGACAGGAGACTGAAATAAGTAATCTGAAGGAAGTAAGTATAGTACGTGTTTCTAAATGCATAGGTGGGCTTCTTTTAGACTTCTTCGAGCTGCTTTAGTATTAATAGAAGTAGTGTGCAAGCAGTGTACAACTGGTCTTCATTCTGCCTGTTAAATGTTGAGCAGCTCTGAGTCTGTCTGTATCTAGGGAATTTCTGTTTACCTCTGTGGGGTCCTACTTGTTGCTTGTTAACTATCACCAACCTGCCTTCTTCCTGTGCTGTGTCATCGCATCTCCCGTCTGATACGGAAAGGTAGCAGTGGTGTTTTTGGTGTAGTGAAAGACAGAGCATGAAGAGTAGAAAGAGCCATAGCAGCAAGCTGATAGCTTGAACGTAGGATTAAATAGCTAACTGAATCCCCATCAGAAGTGGGAGAGTTTTGTGACAGGGCAACTGAGACAATCAATTATAGCGATGCTATGGACAAAGAAGTTGCCTGGCTGTTAAGCTATTTTTTCAGAAAATAGTGTTTGCCAGGTACATTTTGAATTGTACTCTCTTGAACACGTATAATAGGGAGAAGAATTAAGTTCTCTTTTGCTGCCAGGATAAGAGCAGAGGGACCCTCTGAATACAAAAATGTTCTGTAAACTCAGTGTCTTTCTGTATGTCGTCTTTCATATACATGCTTTCCAGTCTGCTATTTTCTTCTCTCTTTGATTCTGTGAGAATATTGGGAAGGGACCAAATACATGATTATTTTCAGCTTCTTGGCCTACAACTAATCTCCATTTTCATTTGTTTCATTCACAAGATTAGGCTTTATGGTATTTAGAAATGTTAGCTACAAGATTCAAATGATGGGTAAAGTCTAGAAACAGGATTTATCTGGAGCATTTTGTGAGTGGAAGAGCAAGGCAAATAATACTGGAAGTTTTGGGTAGTGATCTGTAGGAAGAACATATTTGTTAGAATGCTAATGTTATAGTCATGAAGGTCAGAGAACAACTTTTTGCACACATTTGGTGGACTTTAACTGTAAAAGCATTTTTTTTTTTAGAGAACCTGTAATTTTCATATGGAAAAGAAAAGAGGGACATTCGCCTAAAATACAGCATGCCTTAATTGTAATATATTGTATATACCAACATTCAGGAGTTTTCAAAAGCTTTTAAGCATCACAGTCCATTAGGTTTGTTGCTTTGGGTTAAGAAACCAAGAACAATTAATTGCACAGAATTGTCCTGAAGATCAGTAATTTGAGAGGTAAGAAAAGACTAAAGAAAATGAAGTTTGTAACAGAGGTGTGTGAGATAAACTGATAGTGTTTTGTGCAGTCCAGTAATCAAGCATATTGCTTGATCCATTTTCTCTAAGCTATGCCTTGAGCTCAAGGGTGATAAATTTTAAATGAAGTACTGCTGGGTAAGCAGAAGAAGGAGCCAGCTGAAACTTAGCTTCCTTAGTTCATCAGGAAATGCCTTTATTGTGGCTGTTTCTGAGCTTCTTTCTGGACAGTTAGAATCTGACCATCCTGTTGTGACTGTGTGGGTGGAAAACTGAACTGGGATTTAATTTCTTAGCCTTTGAATACTCATGTAGTGCTGCAGCATGTGGGAATGTCTTACTCTGAACAAAAAGAGTAGGTTTGTTCATTTGTAAACATAGTTATATGTAATAGGAGGACAGGCCTTTCTCCTGAAAAGGCAGAGTTTATATGAAAATAGAGTTAAAAATGAACAATGTGGTAAAAATTACAGCCCATTTTTCAGTATTCCTTATTTCAACAGTTTGCAAGTTGCAGATTATAAAAGATCTCTGGAAAGTTAAGCAGTGTGATAGTGCATTCCTGATCTGTGCCTGTAATGGCACTGTTGAGCTCAGCATAACTTTCGGTTTTGAAAGGCTGTGGGCTCAACTTTTGGGTCAATCTGTAAGCAAAGAGGAAGGAAGTACTTGTGCCCCTAAGAATTGCCCTGACCTAGTTTCAATTTGTTGCAGTTCCCTTTCACTTAGCCCAGCCATTGCAAAAGTGATCTTAAAGCAGTCAGGTGTTCCCTCTTATTGGGGGATGTACCTGTTGTAGAGCTGAGGGGACCTACAAGAGAGAGAAAGCTCTGAGGAAACTTTTGATATTTAGAACATTTTGGAAGAAGTTTTACCAGGATATCTTCACTTGCCACAAAGCGGAAAGAAGTCTTTATATCTGCAGTGCAAGTCGTGATGTCTTATAAAAGTTGTTTTATCTGCCTTGGAGACTTGATTGACCTCTAAGAGATCTTATGACCTGTGGGCTGTTAGCTCTTACCACAGTCAATACTTGAAATCCAACTGGGACGGTCTGTCACGTCTGTTCATAGTGGGAATATGAAGTGAATTCTAGTCAACATTTATGGAAAAACAGCAAGCAATAAAATTTCATTTTAATGAAATTACAAGTATGTGTTGTAGGTGTTTAGATATGTACAGCAGTAACACCTGATTTAAATTGAGGTCCATTCTGCATGGGTTTGAACTCCTGAAATTTGTGGAAGAGTACTTGTAGAAGAGGTGGTTTGCTCTTGGCATTGCCTGCTTGCTAGTCCATTTCTGATATTGTGGCTTAATTTCCTTTTCAGTAACTTTTGTTTTGGAATTTGGACACACAGATATTTAACATGGTGGGATTATTCTCAAACATTATGAAAACACTTGCGTTGAAATCTGGCCAAGAAAGACAGTAGAATGAGCTCTTTAAAAAAGAGCTATGCTGCTCAAGGACTGAAAGATTACCAGAGTTGCACTGATCTTGGAAGAGAGCAAAAGTTTGTGTTGTTATTTTGGACAAGTACCAGTTCCCTTTCCAGTCCTGTACTACTGCTTCATCCTGGCATATGTATTTGTGTGGCCCTGAGGGGAAGCAGAATTAATTTTTTTTTAATTGATCAAAATTAAATTTTACCAAAGGAAAACAAAAAGGAACAACTTTGTACTTAGATCAACTAGCCATAGGAAAGAAAAGTATATTTAAGGAATAGGGCTGTTTCATTTGTGATACTCTTGCCTTATGCTGGCTTGAAGTGTTTCTGAAACCCGAGTGTTGGCTGCTAGCAGCACGTCAAAGGAATAGGTTGAAAGCCTGGTCGTTCTTTCTGAACATTATTCCCAGATGGATAAAATTATTTTCCAGATTCAATATAGTTTATAGGGTTCTGAATATTACTACTTATCTTATAAATGGCAGAAGGCTACTAGAAAAAGAAGCCAAAAGTCTGGGGCTGTTTTTTGTTTTGTTTTTCAAATTTCAGAGTACAAGAAAATACACATATGTATGTATTAAAATTTATTTTTACAGCTACATAGCTTTTGCTGTCACTCACAATGTAGACTTTCCCATTGTTTCATGGTAATCTGGTCTGTGCTGATTCTTTTTGTGCCTTTTTTTTTTTGTTCAGCCTGCAGCTTTCACAGATTAGCAGATGTGGGTTTGATTTCAGGTGGATTATGCACATCTACCTGCTGTATACAAAGAAGGAAAAAGTCCAGTTGTCTTTTCTACCTCAAGGACATGGTTTACTTGTAATTTGTTCTTTCCCCATGACAAAATTAGTAAGATTTTTCTGCACACAGTATGCACTGAATTTTGCAAGAATGTACATCAGATCCATAGCAGGCTTTTGCACCTGCTTGTGCAGCACACAGAACCTATGCACCGTTAAGATGGCTCCCTGTAGCAGATTGGTGTGGTTCACTTTTTCATGTTTTCAAAGTTAAAACTGCTTGCACCTTCCGTCTCTGAAATGTAAGAAGTCTGCTTGCTTTGCTAGTAAAACCAGGACAAAGAAAAGATATTTTTATTGCATAGGTGGAAAAAAAAAAACTTACTAGATTACAGAATATGGCAGTTCTGAAACATTTTTTCCTTGAGTTCTATAATTGATTTTGCATTTACACTTAGTTCTTGCTAGATCATTTTAGATTTATTTATGGCTAAAATACATGAGAAATAAAGCCTCTAGCAAACAAAATGATTTATTTAAAGGTAGTATCTGTTATATTTTCCATGTAACTTTGTATTTGTAAATTTCAGCTACATGTTCCCTTTTCTTTGGTACTGTTATATGATTTTGTCCAGAACAGTTAAACCATTGGTCTTTGATAAGACGGAATTCCAGTTTTGTGAAGAAAAGTTAAACAGACCAAACTTAGTTGTTAGATAAAACTCTTACCATTCTGAATGCTTGGTTCACCACTATGGCATCGTGAAGAATTCTTGATGCTATCTGTGAACAGCATTCATAACCTCTGCTATTTGTCTGAGTAAACGTCAGAGCGCTCAAGGAGAGAGCGATATTAAACAGACTACCTTGTACCAGAATGGGAGGGGTGGGGGAGAATAGGGCACAATATTTATGACTCCAGGAACTATAAGTTGTAATTTAATGAGATCAAAGCATTTGCTGTTTATTTGCTGCACAAGGAACTTGGAATAAACTGGTTAGAAAACAGATATCACCCCACCAAAAAATAAAAAATAAAAAAAAAAACCCACCAGGATATTTAAAAGATTATACAGACTATAAAATCAAAGGCATATTTTAGATCATGTTTTAGAAAGCTTCTAATATAAAATTAATTTAGAATTCTCCTGAGAGTAAGTAATTAATGTTTCAGGAAAAGCAAAGATCCTCCAAATTTATAGCCAGTTCCTGTCTTTACCAGATAGTCACTGTTCTCTTTTTCCCTTCTGAATCCAAGGGACACACTCAGTAGTTAATAGGTGCCTTTTTCCTATTATGTACATCAGTGTAAGAGGCTTTACCAATGTTACCTCAATGCTCACTTATAGAAAGAGAAAATAGGAAATGTGGAAGGATCAGAAACGGTTCAAACAGTTACAGTAATATTAGCACTATAATGTTTTACCAATGAAAATAAACTTTCAGCCACATTTGACAAGTTTAAAGCTTAGCAAGTCAGTCTTACCAATTTCAGTTCCTCAGTTTAATTTATTTGGCTGTTTCCATATGTTGTTTAAAAGTAGGGCATGACTCAGGATAGTTTAAAAGATTTGTCTTTGTTTTGAATTGCAATGCCTATACTAGATGAACTATTTATACGTGTTTCCTGTGTTAAGGAACTGAAGAAAGTAACTACAGACTTGATAAGGTCCAAGGTCACATCTCAGTACAGGGCGGGAGAAGAAAACATCAATCTTGCAGCAAAGGAAAAACAGTTTCAAGAACTGCAACAAAAAATCAGAATGGTATTTTGGAATTTGAACAAATTAAATTTTTGGTTAATATATTCTGTTCTTCATACATAAAACATCATAGCCAAGATCTCTGATGTATACAGATCACCGATTACTTTCTGCTATTTGCACATACCATGTAGCAAAGTTATTTCCAGAACTAACTTTTCTAGTGAACTAAATATGCTGTGAATTGAAGTGCAATTTTGTAGTGTCTAAAAAAAAAAAAAAAAAAAAAAAACCATCGATATAATAGTTTATTTAAATGGCCTCATGATGATTCATAATATCTTATTAATGAGATATTACTAAAGAAAATACATTTTGAATGTGTTTTATAATACTTCATGATCCTTTTTTCCCTTTTTTTTTTTTTTTTAAGGAAACAGCAATTAGTAAAAGAGTTCAAGAAGAAAACACTAACATTAAAGAAGAAAAGCTAGTGAGTTGTTAATATAACTTTGCTATTTAAGATTACTTAAGAATGTGTTTTATTTAAGATTCTTCTTTTAGCTATTAAAATAATTCTCTCATTGACTTTTCAGAAATATTTTATTAATAATACAAATGGGATCTCAATTTTTAGAGGGTGAATTAGCAGAATGAACTACATTGTTTAGCACCTTGTTCCAAGTCTTAAATTCAGATTGGAGACATCTGGTATACCTGGGAAAACAGTTGTTTACATAGCTGTTGGCTACAAATAAGCAATAAGGTTTGCATAATATTCTTGCTGTTCTGCTTTCTGGTTGCCAACAGTTTACTGTAATACTGTTGGTATTGAAACCGGGTAAAATTCATACAGAATGCATGCATTTCGATTATTAAGCTACACCCATGCATAGCAGATCAGAGCTGAGACTCCTCCAACTCAAAATTCATTATTAGCTCAGTTCCTGAGCAAATCCTGATATTTAAACCAGATACATGGAAGCAAGTAATGAACACACAGCATGAAAATTATATTCCCTGTAATAATATCAGAATACACTGCTTTGCAGATATTAAACATAAAAAGGGCTCTTCTCCTTACACAGTTGCAATTCTTATTCTGCAGTTCTTTCAACATTTCAAAGGAGTGTTGTCACCCTAGTTCTGAGCACTCACTGAAGGATAATCCAACAATCTCTTACAATCCTTAGAAGTTTGTTTTGCATTTGTAATTCACAGTTTAAAAATACTTGCCAATAAATGTAGGAAATATATATATATATATATATGTATATATATGTACTCAGTCCTCATTACTCCCACAGCACCGAATACACTTTCCTGCAGAAGGGGTGACATTTTAACACTGCAGTTTTGTATTCAACCAAGTTGGACCATTTGAAACTAAGTTACCACAAGGGATTAATGTGCTAGGCTTTCACTCTGGACATCTAGGTCTTAAATACTGGATAAATAATTGCAGGAGTCCACTGTTATTCTGTAACAGAAATAACAGAACCAAGCCACATTACTTGTAATGATTCTTTGGTTTAGTCTCACACTGAAAGAAAATGAGATTGCTGCATGTCAAGTCTGTAGTTTTCATTAGTACAACTCAATGCAAAGTTCATATCTCACTTACCTGGAGCTTAAACTGGGATGATTATATCATCTTAGTAGTGAATACTTTAACTGCTTACAGCCAGACAACAAACCTCATGTTACAATGATCAGAGGAGTCTTGTTGGAACCACTGAGGAAAAGGACCTGGGGGTGTTAGTCGACAGCCGGCTGAACACGAGCCAGCAGTGTGCCCAGGTGGCCAAGAAGGCCAACGGCATCCTGGCTTGCATCAGAAATAGCACAGCCAGCAGGGGCAGGGAGGTGATCGTCCCCCTGTACTGAGCGCTGGTGAGGCCGCACCTCGAGTGCTGTGTTCAGTGTTGGGCCCCTCACCACAACAAGGACATCGAGGCCCTGGAGCGTGCCCAAAGAAGGGCAACAAAGCTGGTGAAGGGCCTGGAGCACAAGGCTGGTGGGGAGCGGCTGAGGGAACTCGGGCTGTTCAGTCTGGAGAAGGGGGGGGCTCAGGACAGACCTTATTACTCTCTGCAGCTACCTGAGAGGAGGCTGCAGTGGGGGGGGTCGGCCTCTTCGCCCAGGTGACAGTGACAGGACGAGAGGTAACGGCCTCAAGCTGCGCCAGGGGATGTTCAGGTTGGACGTTAGGAAAAACTTCTCTGAGAGAGAGGTCAGGCGTTGGAACAGGCTGCCCAGGGAGGTGGGGGAGCCTCCAGCCCTGGGGGTGATCAAGGAACGTGTAGATGTGGCACTGGGGGACATGGTTTAGTGGGCATGGTGGTGATGGGTGGACTAGATGATCTTAGAGGTGTTTTCCAACCTTTATTATTCTATGAATAAGATGCTGAAAACTTGGCCTTAAAGTTACCAAAATTAAAAAAAAAATAAAAAAAAATAAAAAAAATGTAGGACTAGTTTTATTAGTTCTAAATTATTTAGCCTTATAATCGAAGGTGCCTCAAAACTTCAGTTTGTGACAGCAAAATCCGATGCAAATGCATCATGGATCATGCAAAGCTAATGTGTGTTAGTTCCAATCTATTAGGACTTAATTCAGAAGGTGTAGAATAATGTCACTATGGGTGATCCATTAGTGAAAATGATTACTTGTCTGCCATAATTTCTCTGGGATTTTTCATTATTTTCTGGAACTGTAATATGGTACTGTAATATTATTGTTAGATTAATTAAGCTCACAGTGGAGTACAATCTGATGTATTTTCTTCAGTTTGCACTGAATTATGTTTAAAATATTAATGGATTGTTCATTCTAATTGTAAGGGAATTCTCTGATAAAGAATAGGATATATTATCTTCTCCTAGAAAAAAAGATGAAAAGAGCCTAGAGGAGTTCTGATATCTTTCTAAAGCGCTTCCCAAATGTTGATGCCTGTTGTAATAGGAAATAGGTTCTAATACACATTATTTTGTATACCACTGACAGAATAAAAATTAATATGTTGATCTCAAAGACATAAATTAACTTCTGTTTAAACTTCAGAATACTCAATATATCCTGATCTGCTTGTATTCACAAGGAAATCCTCAGCTCTCTACAATGTGTGCAGGAGCTGCTTCAGCGAATAACCCAAGCCAATGTTAGAATGGAAAGTGAGTTAAACGCACTGAGAGAAGAATATCAGGTCAGATTCTTCGTGACTGGACAAGCTGCTTCTATCTGTTATGTATTTCTTAAGTCTAGGGCTGTTAAAGACATCTGAATGCTTTTCAGAACTTTTGACCTCACTTCCATTGCTCCCTCAGCTCCTTAACTGTCAGCGTGAACCTTGAAACGCGGTCTATAGTTTCGCTCTTTTAGTTCTCCCCTAAAGTAAATCATGGTTGCCATTCTGATCAGCCATTTCTGGAAGGTAAAACCAGAGCATTTATAGGGTTGCTTTCTAGTGTTTTGAAATCAGATGATTTTATGACTTGTTTCTTATAATTAATTTTTATGTAGGTGCAAATTTCTTGTTCCTGGAAAGTACTTCAGATTTGCAGAGCCAGAGCTTGTCCTCAATTTTATTAGAGCAAAGAGCCTAAAAAAGAACATATCCTTAGCTGTTTCTTGTTGTGTTGCCTGTTGTCGTATTTATGCTAGAGGTGGTAGCCAGTCATGCTGGAGCATGTGGAGTTGCAGCATTCTTCAGTTCCTCTTTGAGGCTGTGGAAAAGGGATTCGTAACTGTTTAGATCTTAAATTTCACCAACAGTCTGGCCCACACTGCACTGAAGATTAAGGTCGTTATCTCTTGGGTTTAGATGTGCCATTCAGAGATCAGGTACATCACTAATGGGACTATTAATAATTATCCACTGTATTTCTCCATATGTAACTTCAACTATTCCATTCTTTGCTGGGCCTTTAAGGCCAAGGTTTTGAACTAGTATGCAGGTTAGTTTCAAATTAAACTTTCTATGTGCATGCATACTTTTGTTTCTAAATAAATGCTTCTATGCTAAATTGAAATTAGATTTACACACTTTTTTTTTTGTCTTTGTATAGATGTAAGCAGTTTGCCTTCTGCAACAGTATAAATATATGAATTTTGCATTGTGACTAAACAAGGCTAAGAATGAGTTTGTTTTCCATTAGGAGCTAGATTAGTTTCTAGAAATTTTGAGTACCCGCTTTGTGGTATTGGATAAAGCTGTAGTGAGTGGAGGAGAAGTCACTCGTTTCAGATGTCTAGGTTCCTGCATTTAGTCTAGAGTACTGGATCTTTAGGACTTAAAATTTTTTGACCTCACAGTGCTCTAGAACCAAGAAGAAACACTTCTCGCTACTTCATTGTGATTCTTCAGAGTGCTCCAGGTCCTTTTTCTTTTAACTGGCTCTTCTAAAGTTTTAAACATGACATGGTACAGTTTAATGGGAAAAGGTCAGTATTAGGTTAGTTTTCTTAACATGTTTTAAATTTCTGACCAAGGTTAATTTAAGACTGTTAAAAGTAGTGTGATTTTCTGTAACCTCTCTTTATATGTTGGCTTATCAGCAGAAGACAGCCAAACAGCTGGCTTAGTTGCTATTCATACAATACTATATTTTTGTTGTTGTTCTTAGTGAGACAGTAATGTGTATTTTATTTTTTAAGATGATTGAAATGACTTTGTAAATAAAAGCAGACGCTTGAGATAATTGTTTCGTAACCTTACTGATGATAGTTTTCATAATACAAGGCCCCTTAGGGATCTCAAAAGTGAATATCATGGACTGATTCTTTCAGTATGAACTCTGGAGATTATTTTGATTTGTCAAAAATGCATCTCCATTTAAACAGTAGTCATAAAGTACTGTTGCTTTTCTCAGCTACTCATCTGGCTGACAGTTTGAGACAATTACCAAGATGTGCCAGGGGATGAGACAATGTTAGCAGCTTATTTTGCCTTGTCATTTTTTCGGGTGACAAGTGGAGCATATAAATAGGGAACTTACTATCTAACTTGTGTATTCTCCCCACTTTCCTGCTAATTTGAGAGCTTTTGCTTTTTGTTTCCACTGACTCTAGAATCTCAATGTGATGGGTAGGTTCTGAAGGCGATGCGTTATTTGTACGCTCCATCCTACATCAGTGTCATTTTTTGGACCTTGTTCATCAAGAAGTTTATTCTGAAAAATTGAAGGACTGGTTGTACAGTACCATGGAAATACTTCCATTTTTCTTCTACCCACGAAAAAAATCTGATTTGTTTTTTTGGGGGCAGTGGGGTTTGAGATGACTGAATACGTAAACTTGCAAGGTAACATTGAAGAGGATCATACTGGGCTTGTTCCATTTATGCATAGTGCTAGGATACCAATGTTTCTAAGAATTCAGAACAGCAAATAGAAGTTCTTTAGAGAATGACAGAATCTTTGAGAACCCAAGGAATTCAGGTATTCCCCTCTTTACAGTTGGCTTTAGCATATGATCATTTATATTCATCAGCTACTGCCATGATTTCTTCTTTTATGTCTTGGAATAAATTGACAGTTGGCATTTATCTAAATAATAGATTATTTTGTCAAATGGGAAAGGGAAGCTTGCCCTACAAATTCTGTCTCAACAAATATATCTATTTGTATAAAATGTTATCAAAAGAGAGGTACCGACTTGAGATGGGCTTGTTTCTGTTAGTTTTGTTTGCAGATAAACAAAAAGCTGAGTTCTGTCGAGGAAAGGGTGGCTTGAAGGTCTTGTGCTGATAAATGTTCTTGAATCACAGGACAAATATATACCACAAGTCACATACAAACCCTTAACTAAGGTGATCGTGCGCATGCAGTGAGGGATCCATCCGCCAGTCATTAAAAGACCTCTCAGTCTTTTCAGAATTACCAACAGCTAAATACTGTCACTCAGTATCCTTCCAAATGAAAAATCTTCCTCTTCTTGGTCTACAAAGCAAGAATACTCTTATTGTTGGATTGATTGATTTATATGTTTATAATGGACATGGTTTTATTTTCTACTGCATACCTACATCAGCAAATTTCAAGCTTCAGTGCTGTAACAACACTAATATGGAGATGATGGGGATGCTATGTTTATTTATGAAAGAAGTATTTTATCTCTTGATTTTTTTTTTTTTTACACAGGATCTTTAGGGTTTTAAGCATTTACGGTTAGTTAACATCTTTAGCTGTAGGGTTGATATTATTTCCCGATGTCCATTCTGCTTCTGTTACATGTCTTTATGATCATAAGAAGGTGCTTTGGACAATTTATTTTTAAACTATTGTTGTTCCAAAAGTGTTTGAGTAAGACAAGATTGTTAACTCAGAGGGCCCAGTATTCAGTAGGCATCTTACACAGTGGTCTCATGCCAAATGGATTAAGCCAGGGTTTGCTTTGGAGGGGAGATTTTCAAGGAAAGCTTGGCTGAGACAGCTAACTCTTCTTTCTGCAGTCAGGTTTGTACTTTAATTTGCTGCTTGTTTTTCTCTAAGAGCTATGCTGTGAATAACTTGCAAGGTTGAATTTGAGATACATTGGTCCCCAAGGATTAAAGAATTCTTTAGTTAGAGAGGTGGAGAAAGGAGGTCATTGAACTCTTGGTTTGTAGAACTGCATGAAAGGTGCTACACCAGTGTGCAATTATACAGACAATGTATCTCTGAATTGTTTCATCTTTTAAATTACATAATCTGTCAGAAAATCCATAATATTCTTAAAAATAAATTTTTCCATGTGTATAAAAGTGCAGGGTAATCTGAATTTTCCTAGTGTTATGCATGTGAAATATATTTGTATTACTGGTATAGAGAAATTAAAATAGCGGCTTCAAAATTGTTGTTAAGTGAATCAAGAAGTAGACTCAGTTGTAGTTGAAAGATTAAGTAAAAAGGAATTGCTTTGGATTAATGTTCCAACATTTTTCGTGTGGCCTTCCAAAGAAGCTCAGCAGAGTCATAAATATATAGCTGGTCATATAGCTACATGCATTAAAGATGTGTTTACATTATCAAATATATTTGTGTCGTCTATATAGTAGGTAATGGATGCAGTGAGTCCTTTATCTTCTGTATTGTTGGCTATAAAAATGTGATATGATAAAAATTCCAACAGCACCTGAGATGTACCAGAAGTTACTGTTGATTTATAGAAGCGTGTTAATTTGGCATGGTAAAGCTGAAACAGTTAGCTAAGAAAATGTTGCAAGTACAATTAAGATAATGTAAAGTCTTGATATTGCTGTTATTTTAATGCACTTTTATTCTGTTTCGGTTATGTAATATAAATAAATTAAAGGATAATCAGACACATCATATAAAGGCTTCATGTTCCAAGAGATGCTTCAGATTTTGAAGTTTATACAGTTTACAGGATATGTTGGTAAACAGTTTAGGACAGAACGCTGATCAGAAAAATAAAGACATTTTCTTTGGCTATAGAGTAGTTTTTACTTCAAGTACTTTAAGGTCTAGATTGTGCTACATTTCACATTTCTCATCTCTGGACTTTATATTACTTTTTCAGCACATTAAAACTTATGCAGTGAAACTGAATAATGGCAAGTGTTTTTATACCCTTTTATAGCCATTTCTTTTTTCATAACCTCCCCCTGTTTCCTGTTAGCTAAACTATAAGCACCTTTCTGTTAATTTATGAAAATTATTGTTGAGATAGCACATTATCACTGATCTGTATGGCACTTTCAGCATGTTAGAAGCAAAGGTCCAAGCAACATAAAACACATCAAAATTCATTAATGTGGTATTGATTATTTTTTGGATAATTAATTTTATTGCAGACCCTTGAAAGAGATAATGAGCTGCAAAGGGAGAAGGCAAAGGAAAATGAAGAAAAGTTCCTTAATCTTCAGAATGAGCATGAGAAAGCACTAAGAACTTGGAAAAAAGATGTAGGTTTATTAAATTAAATGTTATAGTATTAAAAGGTTTTTGAAATGCTCATCAAGCATTTCAGGTAATTCCTAAAAACCAAGAAAATATTGCAGAAATACTACAATAAAAACAACCAATTGCTTTTCTAGTAATGCAGACTTACCTTGAGATGAATATTTTTAAAAGGTAGATTTAGGAGAAATGTTGAATTCCGTGCTTTAAAAGATCAGTGCAGGGCTACAATGCAAGAGCCCCAGGGTATTAGCTGTTGTATTACATTTAGCACTTGAAAATATTCCAGAATTATACATTTGCCATTGCCTAGACATAGAAGCTGATATTTTATATATTTTTCAGAACAATTTTATACATAACTGATTCAGAGAATACCACTGTTTNNATAACGTATTCAGAGAATACCCCTTTTTCCAGGCTGCACTATTTTACACTGGAAAGCAGTAGTCAAATATTGCCTACTTTGAAGGGGGGGGGGGGGAAGAAAAAAAAACTTAAATGGCTTAAATGCACATGAGCTAAAGTGGCACTGAAGGTACCTCTGAAGGGCCATGTACCCAAAGGTGGGTGATGGGGAAGCAACCTCAGACTGAATCGGGTAGAGATGCTGAAGGCTTGCGTGGAAGCAGAGGTCCTCCTTTGACAGGAATTACTCAAGTGTGACTGTGGAGTGAAAGAGGATTAGAAAAGGTAAAACCCTGTATATCTCAGTGAATTCACCTCTGCATACACCTGAACGATAATTTGTCTTCAATCTTTGTCAGTCTTTCTGTGATTTCTTTATTTTTAAAGAATACTTCAGTAAGTGGAAATTATTTGAGAATAAATAATTTTAGCTGTAAAAATTGTCTGCAATAATAATTATATGTGCAGACAAAAAAGAGTAATACTTCTTCCGTAAGACACGATCTGTTTTGTGTGTGTAAATTAGATTCAAAGCAACATTTGTTTAATAGTCTCTTTTTTTTTTTTTTTTTTTTTTTTTTTTTTTTTATTTCTACATACTTGGCATCTACCGTTAGAAAGGTTTTGAAATTGGTAGGCTGCCTCAGGGATGCTGTGAGGAAATTGCAACCCTGTTGTCCTGACTCCTTGACTGCAGCCACCATGGACTGCAACCATGAGACTACAAAATAACTGCACTGTTCTGATGCTCAGTGCTCTGAGGAGAGAAGATTTGATCTCGTTGATGTCTAACAGAGTCTTACACCATAGTTTCCTGTGTAGACATGGGAATTGGCCATGCTTATTTCTAAGGAATGTTTGCATCTTCTCTTTAGAAGATAATGTCTTTCTTTGTGTCTGACACATCCCACACCACTCACCATCTTTCTGCTGTGGCTAACTAGAAATTTGGTCTTTTAATTTCTCAAACTGTAGCATCGTCATGGATAATGTTAACATTACACACTGCTTGGGAAATAGGTGTAAAATAAATGGAAGTATTTCTGGAATACTACTTTTTGTTGTTGTTTGCAACTTGTCTTTTTGGCTATTTTTTATTCTAAATTGAAAAATGTAATTATTACATAGTCACTGGAGAATCATTGGTTACTTGAGGCTATTTACAGAAGTAGTGACAAGCAAATAATTCATTGTTATAGTCCCTTGAGAATGTAGGTAGAGAATTAATATTTACTAGCAAGTTCATCTTTGAGCAGGAAAAGGAAAAAAGCAACAAATAATCCTGCTTTTTTGACAGTTACAACACAGCCCAATTAATAAAAAAGGATTGACTGTGAGGTAATGGAATGCGATTAAAATCCTGGTATGAATGAAAAGGTTCAAAATTGTCTTATTTTGTACAGAGACTTCCTTATAATCTATACTTTCTTCTGAGGCTTTAATTTGATAAGTTGTCGATAAACACTTTTTTCATATTTGAGCATGCAGTAAGGATCTGTGTGTGCTCTGTCCTGTTATAGGAGGAAAATCTGAGAAGAGAGATAGATACTATCAAAAAAGAGCTGAATTCTCTTAAAGGGGTTCAAGGACATCTTGAAGTTTATCATCCTTCTCAGGGAAACCAGCATTCTGAGCAAGTGGACAATCTGCAGGTAAGTGCATCTAATAGCTGCAGTACTTTGTATTTCTTCTTGTAAATAAATAAATAGATAATGAGAGACATGAGAGTTCTTGTAGTCTGGCTCTCATGTCTGCTGATCTTCCTTTGACATTACTTAAGCCTAAAAATTTTTCTAATGCAGTCAATGATCCAAGGTCTGTGCCCAGAGAATGTTTCCCTTTTTTCCAGGGGGGCACTTGTTCTGTAGTATCTTGAGAGGCTCATTACTTCAATAAATATACATATTATGTAGCGATGATCTTAAATAATCTATCTTTCCTAAATCCTTTCTCACAAATATATTTGCATAGTTGTTTCTCAAATGCTATGTGCAGATCCACTGACCCTTTACCCACATGTAAGTTCCCTGGACTTGTGCAAATTCAAGTCAGCTTCTACTCAGAGGAGCAAATTTCAGCCTCTGTAATATGGGACAGATCAGCGTTTTTATCTTCTCAATAAATAGATCATTCAAGGTCTTTAATTTTAGTTTAAACAAAGAAAACAACCTGTATTTTGCTTAGTATGTTTGAAAAGCATCAAAGGCATAGTAAGCTATACAAATAATGAATGCAGGAGGCAGATGGCTGGTTTAGGCAGTACATGAAATAAATAGAGCTTGTGTTGCTGAATGAGCCAAGTCCACATTCAGTCCTGTGTTCAGGATACGTATGAGATGTCAGCAAGCGGTTAAGCACGTGAAGATGGTCATTTGCAGCAAAAGGAGGAGCATGCAGCACTGCAGTTATTACCCCTTACTTAAACTGGATTGCAAACTTAAGTTCTGGTATTTTATAAGATGTGCCTAGTACAACACAAAAGGGCGTGGTGTTGGCTGTAGTTTAGGTGAAGGAATACTGCAAGGAAATAGTCGTGTATTTACTTTTACACCTAGTACGGTCTGAAGTCCCTGTGATTATTTGTGGGGCAAGAAATTTAGCATGTATGTGAACTTCATACTGATCGCCTGTGGAACAGAGTTCAAACCTTCTTTTAAAGACATGTACAATGTTAGCTCTCATTTCGGAGCCAAATTTGAACCTGAATAATTACACCCCAGTTGACTTATGCACTGGAATTTAGTTTTACTTTACAACGCCTCACATTTAGTTTAGTATCATTTGTAATACAGCTGTGTACTGTTAGAGAGCAGAGCTATAACTAGCAGCAGGTTATTTTTGTTATTGTGCTTGAATACATACAGGGAGATCTGGTTTTGAAAAGGTTTTAAATTTCTTGGTGTAAACGTGAGGGAAAGGTCATCTTAGGTGTATGCGTATTGCGTAGATGTATTTTACTGAAATTATAGGAGGGGAAATAAAATAAAATACATGTTTGAGAGTTTTGATATTTAGGCATTTTAGTTTATGCATCTTTAGACCTTATTTTTGAAAGGTTTATTCGGTCCATCTGAAAATCTGGAGAGGAATCATGTAACCTTTCTCCCTTTCTAACATCATTTTATCATGGTTGTTTCAGATCAGTTCGACAGTTCAGCCCTCATCAACAAATGTGGTAAGCTCCAACGCAGTAGTCGTTCTATACCTGTACAAATAAAGTTATATTGGGTTGTTTTGCCTTTCTGCCTAAAGAAACAGCTCTTAGAAGCAAGAGATTATGAAAGCATTACAGTTTTCATGAAAGAAAAGTGAGTTTCTGCTATTTGTATTTGAAAAGAAAAGCTTGAATTTGTGATGTCAAGTCTGTACATAGCCAAGAAGCAAAATTAACTAATTAAAAATTTAGAAAACAAAAAAGATGCCACATTTACAATTTCAAATCAGAATCTCTAGAGGTGAGATGATATTAAAAAATAAAAATAAAAAGGAAAAGAAACACATTGAGACAAATTGAAGGTTAAGTATTTGGCGTAGGAAAATCAATTTAGGCCTCTCCTTCATTTGCCACGACTCTTCCCTTCTCCAAATAAACTAAGCTGGGAGCATCAAAATGTTTATGTGACCTGTAGAAAATTGTTTCCTGTGGGTTTGTATTGTGTATCTTCTACTACTGCACCACTGCAATAATCCAATTTTTGACCACTGTTGTCTATGCACCTCCCTCCATTGTACAATGTACTCTGTCCTCCCCACAGATCCCATGCCCAAGCAGAGCACTTGTAACTCCCTCCCACATCCCAGCCTTCCTTCTGCAACACCTCCAGCCACCCAAGTATCTTCAGCTTTTTCTTTTGTCTTTTATGGACTAAGCCGTGCCCTTCTCCCTCCCACATTTACCTGCTTTATCTGAGCCAGCACTCCTGCCTTCAGCTGCCAAAAAACAGATAAAAGATGGATGTCTCTTTTCCTTCTTTTGTGGGGAAGGGTGGGTGGTTTTCCATTCAAGGATTCTTTTCCCTATTTATCTGCCAGTTTTCACAGAATGTTATGGAATTTAACATCCTTCAGGCTTGTGCTCCTGTTGAATTTCATTGTTCAGATTCAATATCCACCTGGGAGAGGGTGAGGAATGGGCGAAGTGCAAATTCATAAGCCTGACTTGTGTGTATGAAATGGAGTTAAAAATTCCAGGTGGTTTGTTGTGGGAAGTGTTAATCTGTGTGTGTGTGTGTGTGTGTGTGTGTGTGTGTGTGTGTATGCATGCTTGTTTGAGCGTAAATAGCAATCTTGCAGTTTTTTTCCTGAGTGTCGTTACTGAGCAGGTCACTGATTTGGCCTGCAAACAGAGGGAGTGATCCAGTCAGTACAGGTGGAAGACATCTTCCTTCTTCTGACAAACTCTCGTGTAATTTTTTTTTTTTTTTTTTCTATGAACTGTGATATAGTAGGGCCTAATTTCATTCCTGCTCTTCTAGGGTACTAGCCTGCCTTTCCCCCCTCCCCCAACCCCTCCTCTCCATTTACATTAACTTTGTATACTTCAGGAGAATGGTCTTTTGTTTCCATCAGAATTGTAGGATGAATTCAAGTCCTGAATTTAAGTTTAATCAGAGACTGTAGGAGATTATTAAAATATGCATAATCTTCTTCCTTCTTATGCTAGAATGGTCAAGAACAATCAAAAGACAGTAAAGTACAGACTATGCAGAAAGAAAACGAGTGTATGCAATCTATAGTAAGAAATGACAGTAATTTTGGACGTGAAGATGAAGTAAAAAACACGATGGACTACTCCTCAAGCACTGTGGAATTACAGAAAGAACCAAGTAATAAGATAACATGGATAGTAGAGATAAGTAGAGTTGTTGATGAAAGGATAAGTAATTACAGTACGGCATACGACAAGAGAACGCTTGAATCCTGAATTAAATGTTGTTGTAACAGTAGTAAAGTTCTTGGTGTCAGTGATGCTAGTCTGTGATAAATTCACAAGGTTCTGAATGAAAGCACAGCACTTCTAGTGGCTGCCCTGGGACATAAAGTAAGATCTGTGTGTTGTCCCTCCTTGAGCTGTTGAGATAGCTTCTCCTGCATTTCAATTAGGTGAGTATGGGGTTAGGAAGAGCTGTGTATATAGAACTGTATGGAAGGAGAAACAAGGGAAGACTTCCCTTTTCCCATAAAACAATGAAAATGGGCCCAAGAGTGCTTACATTGCTCACATTTGTTAATGTGGGTAATCGTAATATTTTTCTATACAAACTATAACTCTGGTAAGTGGCTTTTTGAAGCCTAAAGACCGTGTACTTACTCTCTAATGCTTAATTTCTAAAATGTAGCAAAGATAAGTGGAAACTTAAAAGATTATTAACTGTAAAATGATTGCTGTAAAGGATCAAAGCTCATAGCATCCAAGTGTATTTTTCAGAAAACACCTTGCTGATACTGAAATGCGTTAGTTATTCCTCAGTGGCTCACTGCCATCGAGTTATAGCATATTCCTTTTGGTATGAACATAGTCACTTAAGCAGGTTTGGTTTTTATTTTGGTTTCTTTTTTTTATTAGCTAAAAACGCCACCGTCAAAAAGACAAGTAGTTGCAGTAGTAGACCGCTAACAGACTTCATGTAAATACACAGTGGGTCGATGAAGTGTGTTACAATTTGGTAATGAAGACCTTTCAATAAGGCAAATGCCAGTTGGGAAATGTTTCAATAGATTGTCCATGTAATCCGTACCTAAAATGTACAGAATGTTGACATATTTTCTGCTTCAACAGTTTATGAATATTTTGCAAGGGACAATAATACCATGTTTATCTTCAGTACTTTTTTGCTATATTTTTATGTATATGGAAATGTGACTAATGTAAAAGCGGAAAAATCTTTATTGATGCTAATCTTGAGTCTGTATTTTAGAAATTTTAAACTGTGAAAAAAAATGTGTTGCGTTTTTTTTTTAACCTCTTGGTCATCTGTAACTGATTAGAGAATACACTTACTCTAACAGGGTTACAAGTTCTTGAAAACAGTTTTAAGGATGAAGTTAATGTTGCTAGCCCTGATGAAGAAAAGCAAGGGGAGGCTTCTCCCAGGAATACCCTCTGCACAGATACTGATTTAATTACCCAAGGACAGACCTCAGAAATACATGCCACTGAACGTAAAGAAGCAGAAAATCTCGGAACAACATGCAGAGTGCTACTGGAGGGAAACAATGCAAATTTAGAACAAAAGCTACAGGACAGCACTAATCCCACAGCAGCACACCACACAGAAACTAGCAAGGTACTATTAGACAGAACTGACCGAGTGGATGTCTGTGAGAAAAATGCAAGTGAAGAGACCAGCTCTAGTAACCAAGAATTGTGCAATACTACACATGAGTCCACTTCTATGGCAGACAAAAAATCAAATACCACAGATCACAACAACTCTGTCCTTAAAACTGAAGCATCCAAGAAACAGTCTGAAGTGGTTATCTGTATTGAGAAGGATGCTGTGTGTGAGAGAAGTACAGATAATCATCAAACAAAAGAATTAAATGCTGGCATTCTGTCTTATGCTAAAGAAAATCCTCAGACAGAATACCAGAAATGTAGCTTGCTGGACAGTGACAATGACATAGATAACAGATTACGTGGAACAGAAAAAATCTTGTTAAATATCAGGGGTTTACCTAGAGATAAATTTGCTTTTAAACAGACACATGTAGATACCGAAGACAGAAATTACAATGACAATGCCAGAAACGTCAACAGAAATGGCACAGTAAGGAGTACTGGTTTTCCAGCAACAGATGCTCAAAATCAGCTAGCTGTGTACTGTGATACTGCAAGTGTTGATGCTGCTGCGAAAAGTAGTAGTAGTATGCCTGTTACAGGAACTTCTAATTTATGCCCTGAAAAAATAGGTAGAGGAATAAATGTGAATGAAATGCACAGCAAACAACCTGAACAAGCCAGTACTGAGCAATCAGGAGGTGATCCAAGTACTCTGAATGCTGAAGCCATGTCTCCAGCGAAGGCTGCTGATCTCGAAATAATTGTTCGAAAAGTCCCAGCAGATGGAATTAGTGCAGATGGACTTAATGATGAAATTCAGATACAGTTCCCCAAAAATGGACATTCCCTGGAGATCAGTGATAAAAAAGACTCACTGCACAGTACAGTTCCAGGAAGGAAGTTGGCTGAGGGTCACCTGAAAGAATCATGCTCTTTACCCATGAGAACATCTGGAAATTTAGTAAATGTAAGTGGAAGGTCATCCTTTGATCTTCCAACCTCTGATAAAAAAGCTGAGAAAACTCCAGTATGCTTCAAATTTTTAGATCTCAGTTCTTGTTCAAGAGTAAATCAAATGAGAAGTCAAGCTACATGGACTTCATCTTCCAAAGAACCTTTCGTTTTGAAAGAGAAACTGCCATGCCTAGCGGAACACAGACAGGTTACTTCAAAAGCACTGTTTCAAAATCTCAGTCAAAATGTTGCCAGGAGAGAAATGGGACTAGGTAAGCAAAATAAGTATTTATGCTTTGAAGCATGTACCGAATATGTTCTTTTGTTTTTAAAATACCAAAACATGAAAATTCTGCATGTAAGAGTTGTAGTGTAGCATTAGAAACCTTTTCTCACTGTTGCGGCAAAAAAAACCAACAACCCTGAAAGATATTGAGATTTCTCAATTTATAGTATAAATGCAACTAAACAGCTTTTGTTTAATTACCTGATGAAATAAACTTTTAATAATAATTTCCTTTCCAAAAGAAAAGTATTTGCAACCCTAATGTAGAGCATACTTTATCAGTGCTTTGCACATGATCTGAAAAGCACTGAGCAGCTTCTCAGAGTCATTCAGTGCCCTCGTTTCACATTTAAAAATTAGGGTAATTTATGAACCAACAGATAAATCTTTGAATGGGGTTTCGGAATGGGAGAGTACTTCGCTATTTTATTGTACATCTTTGATTCAGATGGACGGTTAGAACCATCTGAATGCGCTGAATGTGGGAAAGGAGAGGTTTGTACTCTTTGAAGCTTGATGAAGCACACCTGGCTGTTAGGAGTGCTCAGTAAGCTTTTTCATCTTCTGATGTTGGCGCTTGGTGATCATTTGCTGAGCAATATTTTGCCTGTGTCAGAAAGTAAATATTTTATTCCACATTTATAAATTATTACGGAGACATGGAAGGTCTGTATTTTAGATTTGCTTTGCAGTAAAAATCAGCTGCTAATTAAACACCATCTTTTACCAAAGTAATAAAAATACCACTATTTCCACAGCAAATTGACTTCAATATGTTCACAGATGTTACTCCAGTAACTGGACAGAGTAAAAAGGTGGTCTAAGTCCTGGTAAAAGTACTGTCTTCCTATCTCAAAATAAAGCTTGCATGCGAGTTCTGTTCTTCATGCATGTACACTGTAAGCTTGGTAAAACAGATTACTTGTTAGTTTAGTTTTTGCATCTGCTTATTTGTATACAGACACAATTTTTTGAGCTTCAGTTTCAGATGAGCCCCTGTCACTAAAACAATAGCAGAGGTTGCAAGGAAGCAGAATCCTCACCTCAGATGGCACATTCCTTCTTTTAATAATGTGGATTTCGATAGCAGCTTCAAGAAAATCAATGCACGGTTATGTGATGTTCTCTGTGGATCTTTTCTGCAAGGACAGATTACACTATCTGAAGTTAATCCATGTGCTGTTCCTCCCTTTCTTGTCAGAAACATTTTGTATGCAAAGTAGGGTAATTCCAAGAAGTGAGTCTAACAAGTTCATCCAAAGGAGCCGGTAGGGATTTGAGTATGACTCTGCTTCCACAAATGAGTTGCCTAGTGACCGGTACAGTCACCAGACCTCTTTAATTCTGGCACAACTTCACAGCGAGGATCTTGGGTTGGGTCCCAGATCTGCCTCTCCCTCTCATCGTGCTGCCTAATTAATATAGGCCCTTACTTCTGCTTGCTGGCCTCTCTGAATTCTGCACCTCTTCTTGGAGAGCAGAAAATCTTACTGACAGGGAATCTAAGTGTCAGTCATTGTGGTACACTCGGCACCGCAACTTCCAAGATTTATTGCGTATTTTTTTCCAAATATTTTCCCATACGGCAAACCTGAAGTGGAATCAATTTGGATGTGTTCCTGTGTGGGTTTTTTTTTTTTTTCTTACCAAAGCATAGTTTAGCCAGGTGAGAGATCGGAAGCATTGGAGTTCAGTAAGCCTGTCTGAGGGAATTCCTTTTACTGCCTAGCCACAACGCAATC
>VXAV01000251.1:14671-25232 GCA_013399715.1 Alectura lathami
ATTGGACAGTGTATCTCTCAGACAGTTAACAGAGTCTCTAGAGATGCAAGAAAGGAAAGATAGGATCAGAGTTTTGCTATAGACTTGGTGTTCTCAAGCTGATGTGACTGTTTAATACAACTTATCTTGTGTTATTTATTTTACTTAAAAGAGTAATTATTAAATTCATTCAAAAAGAAACTTGGGTTTGACATCACAGCTGGTGATGTAAAATGATTTGTGTACAAAATTCTGCTGTGTCTCAAGTGGCCAAGTGTACTGTTGGCAACTGAGACAAAACCTGTCAGTTTTCTCAGAGTCTCAACACAAGGTCTTGCAAAGAAAGACCAATGGTGTAAAAGTTGTTACTATAACGTCTCCCCCGTCATAGTGCTAAAACATTTAAGCTAGGTTCCTATGAACTGGTTTCATGTCCATAATTTAACAAATGAGGTTGGTATTGTAGCCATCCCTAACTCAAATGACTACATGAGAGACTGCGACAAATTATTTGACTACAGGCCACAGCCATTTCAAATGCAGGCTAAACCAAATTGCGGTGGGTTCCTTAGAGACATGTTAAAGGCAGCAGTGAAGGAAGTGAGTCATCTGTAGGAAACATCTAGGCTGCGGGTTTCTCTGTGCGTCACAGAAGACAAATGTTCAATAATATATAAGCACTCAGCGATCCTGTGACAAATATTGCTGCTTTACAGTTCATCACAGACCAGTAAAAATGTTATGTGGGGAGGTTTAAATTTTTTTTTTTTTTTTTTTTTTTGCCCAAATATGACTAACTGAAGCTCAAACAAGTCCAGTAATGGAGTTGCTCTTTGATTTACACCAGTGTATGTGAGATGAGAACAGGGCTCAGAAAGTGTATTAGCCAGTGTTCCACTCTTAGCTCATTTTCCTTGCTAACCAGTAGGAAATTCAGCTGGTTTCCTTTTGTTTTAATCTTCAGACCTGCAGTTACTGAACAAAATGTACAATACTAAATGCATGTAGGCATATTGCGAGCACAAGCTTGAGGTGTACAGAGAGTTCAATTAGCAAGTGCACCACAAATGAGACCTTTACCTTGCCAATAAACTCTTACTGAATAAGTACTATACCCAAATTGTGTTTTAACAGCAGATTTTTTTAAAGTGAAATTATTTTTGCACATTTTATGCATGTTTCAAAATGAAAATCAAGTTTCGCTGCCTTTTTGACTCCAGACAGCACTATACGTCTACAGACATAGACTGAAGTAAACATCGTAGCGACCAAAATAGCTAGGCAGAAATGAGGTGTTTGGCTGAACAAATGCTAAACATAATAAACTATTTAAAAACAAAACAAAACCATAATTTTACAACTTCTCTGTTCGCGATATTGTGAAAAACTAATAAATTACCGTTTTCCTTTGTTTCAGGAAATGCGCGTAGTTTTTTGAGCCTGAGCCCACAATCTTATTCAGGTAAGAAAACTCAGATTCTAATGTGGTTCCTTGTTTGTATAATGCCACAGAAAGTGACACAATTGCTTGTTAAGCAGAGTTGGTTCTCAGGTACAGAGGAGAAACATTAACATGGCAGCTTCATCTTCTCGTTGTATGCTTAGGCGGTCCAGTGATTAGCTCAGTCTGAAGCCTAGAGATGCACAGTAAAGGCTGGGAGACTTTAATTTGGCTGGAGAAATAAAGTGATATTGGTGAATGAAAGCTTTGATGCATCTTGATTCAGAGCTTCAGCCACCGAACTGACTTTTCTGCATGTCAAAAGGTTGCAGCATTATCCGAGAAGAAAGATCTCTTGTCCTCGGGCACGAATTGGTAGTAAGGGTCCTCTCATTGTTAGTGCAGTTCCAGGCAGGAGAAATTTTTTCTCTTTTCCTCCTTTTGGATGCCCTTGGAATGATCTGCCAAATGCTGTGTGAACCTTGGTTAAATGAGAAAAGGGCAGCTTTATCTGGTACTTGATAGGAATGACACAGATGTCAATGAGTGTCTTTCCAGAGATGGGTTTTGCTGGATAGAGAGAGGAAGAAAGCAGGTAGAAAAAGAGCATTTGTAGGGGGAGGATATTATAATTTCTTTTATTCAAGATAGAAGTTTTGTAGATCAAAGCATAGGGTGCAGTTCATCTTTGGGTATATTTGGATCCATTCATTAAATAAGTATCCTGAAAATGCTGTAGTGTTACGCATTTGTTGTTTTTTTCCTTTTGAAGACTTTGCATAAAATTTTTATTTTTTAACAGATGATTGCTGGTGTCAAGCAGCAGCACTTGGTTACTACAAGGCATGGGCAATGAAAGAGAATTAGAAGCACGCCCATGTTAATGGTTGAGATCAGGCACTTCCCGCTTCCATGCCTGCGGCCGACTAACAGCCCACTCCCACTTTGGTAAGAGAAACACCTGGAGCGTGCTGCAAGAGAAATGGTGTCAGTGGGAGGTTTCACTTGGTCAGGACTGCAGGAGTTAAGCTGGAAGAGAGAATAGGTTCCTGTGAGGGGGCAGCTTGTATCTTGTCACGAAATTTACGATAGGGAAGTGCACAACACAAAGTGATTTTTCCTCTGTTGCCATTGTTATTACTCCTTTTGATTAAAAAAACCAAAAAACTGTTGTCATATTTGGTACAATACAGGAAGTCAGAGAAAAGCTATTGTACAGCAATTTTTAACCACCAACACACATTTACTATCTAGTGTAGCGTTATGGAGAACAAAATTTATGTTTGGACTTTTCAATGCTTCCAAAAAGCTTTACTATTGAAACATATGTGGTGTGGAAGATATGCTCATAATCTCACTGTAGTAAAGACAACATACAGTATGACTCATAGGTACTGTAAAAATGCTAACTAAAGAATGCAGCTGCAAAATTCTATTGCATAAGGAAGCTTCCTTGTTTAAACTTTAAATAAGCAAGTTTATTAAAATATTCTAAGACACTTACCTTACCCTAGTTACTGGCAAGCTCTAATAAAAGCCACAGTCTGTCACTAGTATACTTCTCATGTTAATTTTATAAAAATTTGGTGTGAGCTTTGATGGATCATTTACAATTTATTAACAAGATGATCATCTTGATACAGTTACGTTGTTCTTTTTTTTTTTTTTAACCTTACATGCTCACAGAATAAAAAAGGATTTATACTGATATGTAACGAACACCCTTTTTTTTCCCATGTCTGCAAACAAGTGTGGTAAGTTTACACACACAAAGAAATGCTCTTGCTACTCTTAACTGGAAACTCTGTGTACATGTGTATGTATGTATATATATATTCAAAACTAGATACACGTGTGAATACACTTCTGTAACAGGGCATCTGTTTTCCTCTTTGCGCTTAGATGTGTAATGCCAGCTGCGCAGAGGCTGAGAGAGAGACCAGTGTTTCTGAGAAACAAACACCTTGCTTTTGCTGTTCTGATCAGCTTAACTACCTGCTTAACTCTGTCTGCAGAACTGACAAAAACTTAAATTTTGTAAACTGCCCCAGCAAGTAATTATCTGCAGGAGCAGAGAGGAAGCTGACCTTAGCCCCTTTAAAATCAGGCCCAGCGTGTTCCATAGGGTGCTGGTCACAGCTGAGTGCTTGCCCTGCCTCACGGATCAGAGCTGTTACACCCTCCCAGCACTGAGACGGGAGGCAAAGAGCTCCTGCTGAGTCCTAAATTCCATTTGGGGCGTAAGGAAAGAAGTCTGGATCGGAAGCAAGCCGCAGGGACTTGCATTTCCTGTCTGCTCAACCTGAGGTACAACAAGTGATGCTGCAGAGCCCTGGGCCTGCTTCATTTGGTGTCAACAAAGTGGTTTTTCAGTGGCGTGACTGCAACAGGCTCTCTCCTTCTGGCCACACTATAAACAGCAAATACAGTAGGTTTAGCGGTGTGGAATAGTTAGGATTCATCTGTGGCTGTATTATTCTGCTTTGTCAGTTGCACATTGCAGATGAATATTTTATAAAAGCTAAACCTGTCCTATAACTCTTCTCTCCATATAAATATATATATATATACATACACTCATACATATACAAATACTAACCCACAGACAAAATATTTTCTGAACAGTTGAATAGCAACAAGTCAACAGTTAGAAAAAAATGGAGTCAATCTGTTTTCTGCTCCCCAAAGTTTAGATGTCATGGTCTCTTAACATTCAGTGAAAATTCGCATAAACCTTGCGTCTTGCAGGAGGAATCCATTAATAAATGGCAGTTAGGGTAGAGGCTGTCAAACACCAATGTATAGTCGGACAGAATAAGTGAGGTTGCAAATTAAACTGAATCTGGAGCAACTGAGGCCTAGTAGTGAAGAACAGTAACTGTAAACTGCAGTCTTCAGATCTGACGTTTTCTTTTTTCTCGTTGCCATGGCAACTCGGTAGGACAGCTTCGAATGTCAGGAGTTCTTACAGACCTAAACGATGGGAAATGTGCGTGATTATTACTGGGCAGATCACAGTATCTTTTAGCTTTTGCTTTTGTTTTTCCCAAATTACTGTTCTGAGTACATGCACATTTATCAGCAATTCACTCTGAATTATCCAGCTTTAGAAACAATTATTTGTAAGGACGGAAATCTCCAGGAGGAAACCCCAAAATGTCACCTGGAACATTCAGAGACCTTTGCAGCGCAATTCAGAAAGTTGTAGTGCAGAGGTCCGAGCATAAATCTTGAGTGAGGACCTATTTCTCCCCACTCAACACCTCGATCATCTACATTGGTGCAAGGGTGCAAGTCAAATGCCAGTGAGCCTCCCTTGCATGCACACACTGACTAGCAAACAGCAAACAAACATTTTTTAAAATAACAGTCTATTAATGCATAATAATATGAATATACCAGGGACTAAAAGAGCTGGCATATTTTGTTAATGCTGCTACAGAAATATGAATCTTACCTTTATTGCCTACCCTATTTATTTATTTAATATTTAAGTGAAGGCAGCACAATGTGAATGACTCTTCCCATTTTAGACAGGAGCCTTGATAATGCAAAGGCAGTAAATAAGATCAGAAAATCAACGATTAGGAACTGATCTAACAGTTTTAGCTGATAGGTTTCTCTCCTCCAGTTTCATTTGGCATCAAGAGGACACTACTGAACTGCAAATATTCAGCTTTGCACTAGAAGCAGGTAAGAATGATATATGCAAGTTCTCTTGAGCTCAGCTTAGAGCTCGCCTGGCGTTGATGCTTGTCTGGCCCCTTTCAGACGAATACAACTTCTGATGTTGGTTTACTGGTTGTACAGACTTTGACTGGGATGGAGTTAACTTTCTTACTAGCAACTGAAAGGAGCTCAGGAAAGGTGAAGTTTGTCTAATGTATATTGCATTTGTGCTCTTCAAGGATGAAGTATCTATAATCCTATGGCAGACACACAGTAACATAATGGTCATTATTAGATGTTGGCTTGTGCTCTGCACTAATTTTTAATTATTTGCTTTTTCTTTGGGGCAAGTCAAGCTTAATATAACTATTGATAAGGCTATTTTACTTTATCTGCTTATTTCTTGTATTATTTTGGCATTATTTGAATTGACTTTAATATTAAATTCTTCCAGCTAGGAGCCTGTCCAGATGGGCTGTACAGCACGACAGACACCTGGATAGCACACAACAGCCTGCCCTTCCCCTGCAGCATGACCTCAGTTCTCTTACACAAAGGTTAGTAAAGAAAATTAAGCACGATTAATAATTCATAGAGGGACTGACGGATGGGAATCACTGAAGAGAGAAGTGCCACTGAGATTTCCAGATAAAATCTGGAATTCCTTGGCATGGGATATTTAGCATGCAGTTTAAGGAAAAGGTCGGGCCACAAAATTGGGATCCAGTCTTCTACGTAGGAACTTTGTGAGCACGACTGGCAAAGTTTGGATGTGTTTGGATTAGAGACTGGCTGGTGCTAAACTGTCATAAACAACTTGATCTCCTGGGATAGTGGAAAGTAAAAGATCAGGATGCGGATCTCACAGACCAGCTGAAAAATAGTATTTCCAAGTCACAATGAAGTTCATTATCATTAAAGGGCACTTGTTCGAGCCTGGCTCAGAAGAAGTAACACTAGCTTTTGAATCAACAAAGCTATTCCGAATCTTTAGGAGATCCTTGGAAGTCTCCCTGCTAAGGACAGGCACTTGTATATGATGAACGAACAGTAGCTGTAGCACTGAATTTCTGTATAGTCCATAGGCTGAAACTTCAGAGGAATCTGTCAGCACAGGATTTGTAAGTATCACACAATTCAAGCAGCTAGTGACTGCTTCACCAACAGCTTGTAAATAAAGGGCAATATATGTCGATTTATGTGCAGACCTGAAGAAAAGCTTGTATATATTACATCATACTGACAGATCTAATGAATGTTAGTACCTTATCATATACCTTGCCTTTCCTGAGTAAGCTATATATTAAAACTAGTTAGTTCAGCTTAAGCTATATGGTTTTTTTTTTTCCTGTACTAGTCAAAGGCTAGTTTCTCTCTCTCTCAATATAAGCATGCTTTCAGTTCTGTCTGCCTGTTTCCCACTTGCCTCTTCAAACACCCACTACCCCAGCTCCCTTCTCCTCTTTATCCTGAAACACTCCAGCCCCTGCCTCAGTTTTCTACTGAAAGCACTGCTCACCATCATCCTTTCTGACCTGTCAGCTGTCTTTGACACATTCAGTCACATCCCTGGAAATCTGGTGCTCCTATGACTACATCTTCTTGTCATTTTCCTATGACATCTCTAATCACTTTTCCTGCATGTCCTTCTGTCTCATTGCTTCCATCTCTGGTTTCTGGGGAAACCTTTCTTCCTCACTATAATGTCTTCCCCTTCTTTGTGACACCATCCACACATTGTGGTGATTACTCGAGTGCTGGCAGTTCAGACATCTTCCTCTCTCTACCTGTTTTTTCATTTAGACTAAAACATTGACCTCTAGCTCTGATACCTTTCCGAAGTTTGGCTGACAGCTTTGCACAGCTAAAACCGAGCTCTTAAATCCTTCCACTAAAGCACTCCCTTCTAGTTGTTCCTTTGATTGCTCTGGACAACACTATCATCGTGCCTCTTATTTGAGCTTAAAAACTGAGACAAACTAGAGAACGTTTCTGTCACAGAATCTCCTTCCTAGGTCTGTATATTGCGTCTTAATCCAGAGGATTCTTTCACACATCATCTCAAAGGGCTGTTTCAAGCCATCCAAACAGGTAAATCTCCTAACCAGGCTCTCCTCCGTTAGCAGGTTTGCAGCATCTTTTCACAGCCCTTGACAAATTCAAGCTACTGTGCTTCATATCCTGCTAGTCTTTTGCTGTACAGAGCGTTTTCCTACTCTGCCACTGTGACAACACCTCTGTTACTGTGACTCTTTCATGGCCTCTTCTTGTTGGCATGCATTTCCATTGATCATTCCCTCATGAACAGTTATTCATTGCCTATGATGCCAGCTTTCACTGACATGTTTTCAAAGAAACCTGTTTAGGCTTTTTTCCCCAGCCTTTCCCATGTAATCAGTTGAGCTCCCTGCAAGCATCCACAAAATGCTTTCTCCTCAACATCTGCTTTTGCTGACATTTCTACAAAAATTGTGACGTTGGCAAAGGGTGCCAAGACTGCTCTGAACTTAGCTCATCCCTTTCACCAGCCTTAACCGAAGTTGTATTGAAACTATTTATTCTGAACGTTGTTTGGAGGGATAGTACGTATCCTTTGCTTCTGGCTTTTAAAAGCAGCTTCAACATTCAAAATTATGGGCTGTAAGATTTCTGTGGGTATTCAGCTTTGGTAGTTCCAGTGAGAATATTCAAGAATATTCAATATTCATCTCTATTGCGCACAACAGCGATACAAAATTGCTTGCGGCCAATAGCGGTTAGGCTAACTTTTAGTTCCTGTGGTTAATATAAAAGTTTATAAATCATGAACTTACTTTCTAAAAATGTTCCAATATATTCATATAAGGTGTGTTATTGGACAACCATTCTGGCCATAACTCCCTTAAAACAAGACCTACAGAAATCAAGATTGACAGAGTATTGTGCAGAAACCTCACTGATGAATATAAGCATATTTTCTGAAATCAGCAGAACTGCTCTAGTATAATTTTGCAAATCTGATTAAGTATCTGGTCCATATTTAAAATCACTACTTTAAATCATATTTTAGGTCATTATTTTCTGTATAAGACATGTAGTTTTCTTGTTTGTTTTTTTTTTCTTTATTCTGCCAATAACGAAGGACTAAATGAAAGTTCCAAAAATACACACAGACTGCCAAATTATTAGGACCTACTTCTTGAGTACCATACCTAAGAAGCAAGCCTAAAGACTACAGGCTTCAGCTGTTTATTCACTGACTTCAGGTTTTGGTTTTTTTTTTTGACCCATTATTGTATATATTACACAAGATTTCAGCTTGTAGCTGACAACAGCACATAAAAGATGTTAGCATTTAAGGAATAGTGTGAGCATAAAATGTGCAAATATTGTATGCAAGGAACACATTTGCTGATCCATGCAACTAGCTCTTCTGTGAACTTAATGCCTGGCAGGTTTAGATCTGTACACTAATGATCATTATGCCTGGTAATTATTTTATTTTCTTAGTATCAGATGTAAATAACATCACTGTATGTATAGCTGGTCTCAGTGCTCAAGAATTATTACACACCATGTGTTGTTTTAAACATGATTTCTGTCTGCCTACAACAAGTGATTTGCTGCGTACAGCCGCAGGCATGAAAGCCAGAGAGGCGGCATGCATGTTATGTTCTGATATCTCAATAGCTGCCCCCTAGCCTTAAGATTCTCTTGGGAATGTACAAGCAGCGTAAAGCTAACATAACAGTAAAGAACTTATTTTCCCCAGGTATCGCTCTTACTGAAGTCACCAATATGATCATCACTGTTTTTAATCTCACAAGTCTCCGTTCTGCCTATTCTATACCCAAGAGAATCCTTTTAACATAACAGTCAAATAGTGAGATAAAAGTGAAATTTTCAGACTTTTTATGTGCTTGCTGTCTGAATTATTACTGTTATGTGTCTCCGATATAACGCACGGCTCATTATCATAAATTGATGGTGTTTGTTGCCATTAGTACTTTGGCACTGGAAGATGATGTTTGCTTTTGTTGGTCAAGAACACAAAAAAATGGACATGTTTAGCTGGATGGAGTATAATATTGCTGTAGGAATATAGGTCTAAGTATGCAGTTTAGGATAGGGAGATTCATGATGTAGATACATAAGACGGAACAAAATACCCTTTCTACTCCTTCTAACATCAGTTGATGTTGATTGTGTCTGGAAGGTCAACAGAGTTGAAGTCAGTGGCAGACTCCACAGCACTGAGATCCGAATCATCTAGTCATGGGGTTTGTGGACACTGAATTGCTTTGAAGAAGGAGCAAGCCACCTAATACAAAGTAAGTGTCTATAATGTTGGTTTCTTCAATGACTGTAGCCACCTGTCTGCTCCACAGTGGACTGATTTAAGGTTTATCCCTTATGTTGATTCATATAATAAAAGACAATAGACAAGTGATTAATCTGTAGCCTTTGAAAGATGTGAAAGACTTAACACTCCCCTCCTCTTGCCCCCATTACACAGACTATGCTTCCTAAACAGCAGTTTAAACCTTATGAAAATTGAAGGCATGTAAGTTTCATGGTGACTCTCTGTACAGGAAAGAACTTTTTACCCAAGATGTAGTCATCCTTTAATTCTCATTCAACGTAGCAAAGAGAGTTAGCACAGCTGGAGGCTGGAGTTCAACTGCTCCATTTCTTTAGATTTCCTTCAGTTACCCTCTCATCAGAAATACTACATTAATCTTTGCATAATTAAAAGCCTACATTACATCACGGACTTTATTGAAACCCCAGCAGTGTTAAAGGGGTAATGGGAAAATGGCAGATCAGAACCATGTTTCTGATTAGGCAGTTAATCAACATTCAGGTACTTCTTGCCTTGCTTTAGCACCTATAAAAGGGCATTGATTAGATATGCAGTTATTAGTACAGCCTTTTTGTCAAACTTAGAAAAACATAAATGGTTTTCATGTACACCACTGGCTGATTTGACATAGGTGGTTTTCAACACCAAAAGTTGAAGTTTTTGCACCACATGCCTATAAATTATAATACATTGTACATTTCTGTAAATAATCATTTAATGGTTGTGTTCACCTGTGACCTTTTTGGTGGTCCAACCCACTGACTGTGTTTTGATCTAAGTGCCAAATTCTAGTGGTCACTAGTTTTGGCTGCCCTGAAATTGTCTTCTGAAAAAAAGAAAGGAGTCTTTTCACCCTAAATCTCACTGAATTTGGAAGGCCGAAAGCTCCCGAACATACAGTCTTATTCCAGTAATTAAGAAATCCATGTTTAATATCATGAGTAGCAGTAGGTATGCTTGTGGCTAGAGAAAATTTGTGATCTCACTGAACAGTAACAACATGGTAAAAAAGTGTATGAAGTAAATGAGTTTATCCTGAAAATTTGCAGCTTATAACATCACATGTAATTGGTTTCCCAGTTATGTGAGGAGATGATTCCAAAATTCTTAATGATAGGAAAAACACAGTA
>VXAV01000252.1:51834-72459 GCA_013399715.1 Alectura lathami
CATTTTACGTAACATGTGTAGTAGGTTTGGTGTCACCAGCATAGATTGGACTCAGACTACAAACTATATGCACAATGTAGCATTTATAGAGGACCTTGTTCTGTCAGGAGCTACAGCCTTAACTCTAGAGCTACCACCTGGAGAAACTACATTGTCTGAATGTGCAGCTATTCACTGCATTGCTCAGTTCTTTAGACTCCCAGGCTACCCCTTCCTGAATTCTATACAGGGAACTCTGTGAGAGACTGATCTATGGATACTTGTCTCCAAGTTTGCCTGCATGCAGTTGTGAAACCGAATGGCTGCTGAAAGCTGCAATACTTCAGGCAGTTAGCCCTGTAGAGAGCAAACAGAACGACGGCTGGGTCTGTGAAGGAACTCGTCTGGAGATGAAAGAAACCACAGACCAAACATCTGAACTGTTGCACCCTCTACGACTGACAGAGACAGCTTTGATGGACTCTCACCTGGATGCTGGTTTTCCACTCTTTTACAGACTTTGGGACTCACCGGGTGGTGGGGAGAATTGCTGGCACGTATTGGACAAACTGTACTAATTGGACGTGTATTCTTAGTAGTTGGTATAGCTGTTGTCTTAAATGCGTGATTACTCGCCTGTTCTCTTCTGTTTTTTCTCCTTCTTCTCTCTCTCCCTCCTGTTCACTATATACATTTCGCCACACCTGAAGATGAACTTTCTGCTGCTAATCGATCAATTTGAGTCACCGTGTGGTGTCTGAGACTGTTAAGAAAGCATTGTCCCAAATCAACATGAGCCGGAACCTTCTACAACCAGCAACACTTTGTTGACAGTTTTACATTTGAAAGCACTCCTTGGACAAAGCCAGAAGCCATTTGCTTTAAAATGAGAAAGCCCAGTGCAGGAGGTACTGGACGGTGCTGCCTGAAGATTCAAAATGGCAGTGTGGTGTGCCTGAAGACTCTGGCCTGGGAGCAAATATTTTCGGCTTGGTAAAGGAACTTAGGAGATGATGCCATTGTGTTCTGTGAAGGCAGGAAACATTCTAGCATCTACCTGCTTCCTCTTATCTCTTCTGATTTTAATTTGCAAGGCCAGGAAGACAGGAACAAAGGAGATGCCTGCTGAGAACTTAGATGCCAGAAACTGTCACTCCAAGAGTGGTCTGGGACCCTTGGACTATAAGTAAGCGAGCATGTATGCTCAGTTTGTGGTGGTCAACATCAGCTCACCATCACACCTTGGACGACCCACCACGACCAAAGACCGGGACCCCCTGACACCAAGACATCGCTGCATCTGAGGAGTGGTGAAATCTCTTTGCTTTGCTGTCTGGATATCTATCCGTCTCTCTGTCTGTCTCTCTGTGTTCTCTTACTCTTTCACACTTCTACCTTACTCTTTTTTTTCCATTCTGTTCTATCACTACTCTCTCTCTGTTTTTGGTAATAAAAGCAAGTTTAGTTGCATGGCATTTGACCTCACTTGTGTCTTAATTTTGTCTCTTGGGATCATAAAGAAACCTCCCCTGACATCGGATTGGGACAAATACATGAATAATTCAGGAGTAATAAAAAAAATAGTTTCTTTTTTGCACTCACTTAAACTCTTGTTTGAGATAATCCATTCATGCTGTGCAGAGGACTGAAGGAATCTAAGCTAGTGAAAATAAGCTAGTGATGACAAAAGAGCAGGACATTACTATGTAAATTTACACCTTCTTCTGTGCCCTTGTTATTGTTGGGAAAAGAACAGGCGTTAAACTCTGAAATGTATTTAGAGATTTTATGTCCTAGCTTCAACACATATGCAGCTGAAGAAAAAATAATTCAAGGTAATTAACGGGGGGAAAAAAAAGGAAGATTTATTCCCCATTTTGTGACAATTAAACATTCTGGTATTTTCTGCCTTGTAACAGTGAGAGAGAGAAAGTGAGGCAGGACAGGATCTCAGGAGTGTACTCAGTTCAGGGATCAGCAGTCTTCCTGAGCTGTTGTGCTAGATTGTATTCTCCTTTCCAAACATTAGCTGCAACTCAGAGGAAAAATGTGACAGTGGGGTGTGTCAGAAGAACCTTGCTTCTGTTACAGAGAAGGGTCCTCATCAGACTAAGTTCATAATTTAGTGGGGTACAGAAACCACTGCCTCTCAAGTGCACCTTGTAATGCAAACACATCGTCTTGGCAACACTGTTGTCGGTCCTGGACTTCCATATCCAGCCTATTCTCTTGTTCCAGTTGTACCCAGACAACTCATGGAACATCTGCCAGATCTTTTCTTGAAGATCAGAAGTGATAGATAGCACCTATTTGTATGCTGTTCTCCAGAACGATAATACATTAAGTACAAGCACCATGGGAAAACATTATCAGCTGCAGCAGCTCAATAGCCACAGTACTCACAATAAAAGCACTCAGTGCCATCCATGCAGCCTCTCCTTGATTGTGGTGTGTTCAGGCTCCTCAGCGCAGCTCTTCACTGAGTGTGGAAACACCCACTGTGTGCATCCACTGCTTAGCACAGCATCAACTGCTCTGGAACAGAGTTAGCTATTAGTAGTTCGTGGTGCCACTGTGCTCTCAAAACTAAGTAGGAATTTTCTTTTATGGACCTTTTCCATAAAAACAAGCCCGGTGATTTTTATCCTTTCTTTTCTGCTATATCCTATAATCTAAAAAATCTAAATTAAAAATCCATGGCAAAACAGAAAACCAGAACACATCACTTAAAACATCAGAACATGATTTTTCAAATCAAATCCAGTTTTCCTAATTTTTTTTTTCTTTTTAAAAATAATGTTCCAGCTTGAACAATCCAAAAGTGTGAACACTCCAAGCCATGCAGTCATGTGAGGATGCTGTAGTGTTCAAACTAGGGAGGTAAGCCTCCTAGGTGAATGCATTACTTCAGATTATCATTACCTTAACACACCTGTGTGGTGTTTGGTCTCAGCTCATCAGGTCTAGGCAAAGTTGCATATCTGCTTGTATATTTGTTTAAAGATATCCTGATTTACATCAAAGTTGCCTTTTTCAGATATCACAGAGTGTTTTTAAGCAAAGTCTGGGTGTGGATGGGAGCTATCAGCAAAGTTGAGGATTATTTGTATAGTACTTGAGAATTGTTAGCGTAGTAGTATTTACATAGGCCTAGAGATACCAAGTGGTACACAGTGGTAAGGATGAAAGGACTGAAGATTCTCTCTAGATTGTATTAATGTCTAAGTATTAAGATTCGCATAAATATATTCAATGATACTGTGCTGGCAAGTTCAGCTGAAGATTATGACAGATATAAGACTTTACAGGGTCAAGGTGAGCTTGCTAGTTCCCAGCACACATAAGCCTTCATTGGTATTTCTGAAATTCTCTGTAACTGTCTGTGTTGCTTTCTGTTACCCATTAATTTCAACCTTGCCCTATATCTGCTGAATGATTTTTGTACTCCTTACTTCTTTTCTCATCTTTAACCCTTTAACCCTTTATTTTTTCACACAGTCTATTCAGGGCAGCTAGGAACTTCTCCATCAGTGTAATGTGCCCTCCCAGCATGCAACCAGCACAACAGGATTCCTATTGGTCTAAACTGACTATATCCAGGAATGTGAGTTTAGCAGAAACTCTGAAAATAATGTTCTGGTTTTGGCTTAGATAGAGTTAATTTTCTTCATAGTGGTTGATATGGTGCCATGTTCAGAATTTAGGAGTAAAACAATGCTGATAACACACCGATGATTTAGTTGTTGATAAGAAGTGTTGTATAGAGCCAAGGACATTTCAGCTTCTCACACTGCCTTGCCAATGAGGAGTCTGGGAGGGCAGAAGGAGCTGGAAGGGGACAGAACCAGGACAGCTGACCCAGACTGGCCAAAGGGATGTCCCACACCACACGGCATCATGCTCAGCGGTAAGACTGGGGGAGTTGACCGGGGGGACAGCAGCTGCTCAGAGACTGGCTGGGCATTGTCCGACAAATGAGGAGCAATTGCACCATGTATCATTTATTTTCTGTATTATTCTTATTATTATCTCTTCTTTTTCTGTCGTATTAAACTGTCTTTATGTCTATCCGCAAGTTTTACCTTTTTCCAGTTCTCTCCTCCATCTCGCTAGGACAGGAGGGTGAGTGAAAGCTGTGTGGTTCTCAGCTGCCTGCCATGTTAAACCACAACAAATACTTATCACAAATTCATCTCAGATATTCCTTAGCATTGGGCACTGATTTGGACATAAATGTCTTGCCACATTTAAATTTCTTAAAGAATGATATCACTTGGGTAAGGACGCTAATTACTCTAAACTACTGCTTGTCTCTGTAGAACTCTTGTTTCTGAGGGATTTTACTGCAGAATTCACAAATGCGTTTTTACAATGATTTAGTTTGCTGCCAATTAATTGATGTGAAAAGAAAAATGGATATTTTAATCAGAATTTCAAATGTTTTCCCCAAGGAAAAATTTTGGTTGAGACTACAGGGTTAGCTTTAAATAATTTTACATATAGCAAACTCTCATATGACTTATATGAACTCAAGGATCTGTTCAGTGGTCACCCTGAGGATGATCTTTGGACAGGAGTAGTAAAGAGTCAATGAACAGACTAAAGGCTGAAAATACAGAACATATTTCTGTATAAACATTTTGCTTTTTCTCTCTCCACCACTGCTAATTTTCCCTGATGATAAGGCCATGAAACAGAATGAAAAAATAAATAAACACATGGCTGTTTCAAGCTGTAATACGTGCAATACTTACTACCAATTTGAGAATTATAACTCAGGTTATGTGCTTTAGCATTCTTTCCCCAAATTCTTGCATTAGTAAATGACTCAAAGTCATCTTCTCTTATCTATTTATTTAGATGTGTCCTGGTTTCAGCTGAGATAGTGTTAATAACACATAAATGTTTTGGTTGTTGCTGCATGATGAGTGTCTGGGGCAGGTCGGGATACTCAACAGGAAAGGGCCACTGCCATTACTGCATGGAGGAAGGGGTGGGGCAGAGCCAGGACGGTTGGCTGGAATTATGAAAAAGGTTATTCCATACCATGTGACATCATGCAGGGGACTGTAAAGCTGTGGGAAGTTGGTCAGGGGGTTGGCTGCTGTTCAGAGATTGCTAGGTGTTGATTGGCGGGTAGTGAGACATTGCACTGTGCATTGCATTGCATTGCCTTGCATTGCTAGCAGGGCGTGTGTCGATGACAGTTACATTGTTAGATGGCATGGTTGGCAGGTGGTGAGTAATTTCATTGCAGATGTATATATTTATATAGTTATCATCACATTTTTATGTCTATTTTCCTTTTTTTATTATTTTTTTTTCTTTAGTAAATAGTTTTAATCTCAGCCAACAAGTTCTATTCTGTTTCCAGTTCTCTCCCTCATCGCATTGGCAGGGAGTGAGTGAATGGCTGTGTGGTGTTTACCTGCCTGCCATGTTAAACCACAACAACCTGTTCTAAGAGTGTTAAGCAGGAATTGCATCTTTGCTGTTAAATCTAATGCATTAACATTCGTAGTGTTTAATCTTTAGACATTTTAAGCCTACCCAGCCTTTTCTGTTTCTAAATTACAGTCATCTGGGTAGTGCCTTTGCTCAGTTGTTATCGACTTCCTGTATCTAAGAACACATGGCAATTCCAATGTCCTTGGAAATGCACACTGACATTTCTCTGTTGTGAAATTGTCAAGCATCAGTCCATATTTTCCTTCTTCTGTCCTCTCATGAGTAACTGGTGGCTTGTTTTTCTTAGAGGTGGGAGGGATCTGTAACATCTGCCCAGGTTATCATTTTATTAGTATTGCTCTATATATTTTTTTTTGCCACAGAATGTGGGAGCTTCAAACCTATCATTCAAGTTTCTCAGAGAAGACAGTGAGTAAGAAAAGCTCTGCAGGTCTGTTGTGGTTTAATCCCAGCAGGCAGCTTAGACCCATATAGCTGCTTGCTCACTCCTCATGCTATGGAATGAGGGACTGAATTGGAAAGTTAAAACTAAGAATATTTCAGGGTTGAGATACAGACAATTTAATAAATAGAGCAAAATCCATGTGCACAAGCAAAGCAAGGAATTCATTGCTTTCTTCCCTTTGGTAAGCAGATGTTCAGCCACTTACAGGAAAGTAGGGCCCATCACATGTAACGGTTTCTTGGGAAGGCATCACTCTGAACATCGCCCTCTCCTCCTTCTTTCCCCCAGCTTTTACTGCTGAGCATGACGCCGTATAGTATGGAATATCCCTTTGGTCGTTCTGGGTCAGCTGTCTTGGTTCTGTCACCTCCCAGCGCCCCGTGCACCCATAGCCTCCTCACTGGCAGGGCTGTGAGAGAAGCTGTAATGTCCTTGGCTCCGTGCAGCCGCTGCTCAGCAACAACTAAAACATGGGTGTGTTATCAACACTGTTTCTCACAAGTACAATATGTAGCATTATACAAGACACTATGAAGAACATTAAGGTCCTTACCATGGTCCTATTCACTGATATGCCATTTGGTCCCTAGACTTCTAAAAATCTTCGTTGTGTGTATAGAGAGATCACCACCACTCAAAAGACAAATTTTCTTTCCAACAGATTTTAAGATACTAATGTCTGCAGTCAGGTAGTTCACATGAAAACAACAAATTGGACTTTATATTGATAATAAAGTCTGTGTGACTTCCTCTTCCCCCACTGCAAGCACAATGGTCTCATAACCTTGTGATAACATTTTATATTTTCAAGCGGATTGCAGAATGATCTTCCTATAAAGTATTGAGCTCTGTTTCAGGGCTTTCACTTTTTTTTTTTTTTTTCATGGAAACTTATTTCAGAAAAGTGCTAAAAGCAGTAAACTGTGGTGACTTTTTGTCTTGAAGTAGGTATTCACCTATTTTTTCACTCAAGAAGAAATATAAGGCTCCCTCTTTCACTTCATTGCCAGACATTTCTAGGCTCATCACACTACCTGACTTGATCGTCTACATGAGTGGGACATGAAAGCAGGCAGAAGAAATAGAACGGAGCAAGAGACTGAAGGACTTCCAAGACACAAGCTAGAGGTAGGATGACAATTTAATGAAGACATTACTTCTCCTGATACAAAGCCGTATACCTGTGGGTTGTAGTCTTAGGATGAAACCACTCTCATATCTTTTTTTTTCTATACTCCACACCTCTCCCATGTAGCAGAGTGTAACATAAGCAAAATCTGCTGCCAAAAGGAAGGAATATAGAGCAGATGGGAATATTAACTACTATCAGTTGATGCCATTGCCAGAGAAAGTGATTACTAGTTTATGCTGACTTTATAGGTTCGTGTGGAGAGTAGCGAAAAGTCTATTTATTTTCTTTTGTTCTACTGACTCTTAGTGCCCACCAGTAAATACCCAACTCATAAAACTGATAGTTTTCACATGGAAGATGCTGTCAGAACACATAACCCCTGTACGCATGTGCATATGCATACACACGCTTTCTCTTTAATTGCTGCATACCTCAAAAGCAGGAACAGAAAAATCTGTAATGAGTACATCTGAAATGTTTATGGAACCTTTTATCTTTACTTTTTATCCTCTGCACATATAATAAAGGGAAAAAAAAAATAGAACAAAAAAGAAAAAGAAGGAGCATGACAGAATACATTCACACATCACACTAGTCTTAATCGACTCTGGAATGTTTAGTCACCAGAGTGGTCTTATTTCTCCAAGACACTGGAACATGTGGTTGTACTTTCTTTTCTACCGTGAATCTCTGGGTAGCCTGAGGGACATATTTGTCAACTGTATGTATGGGAACAACAGCCCATCAGAGTCCTGGATTTATGTTACAAACACAAATATCTCTCTTATGACCTAAAAATCTCATAAAGGGTATAAAACATCACAACAGGAGAACATTTTGCATTTGTTTGTTTGTTTTTTCAATACTGCTTGGATACAAGCTTCTGTTCTATCCTGTGAGTGTTGGGCACACTACCAAATTTTCTGTTGGTTAAATCTAGGACATTAGGACACAGTTTTGCAAGTCATAGTAGGAGATTAGAAGTCATCTCTTATAATACAGACTGCATTAATACATTTTTGATAACAAAATTATTAGAAAGGAACAGTTATTTTCAGCAAGTAAATGCTCAACCTCAGAACGGTCTAGTATCCTCCATATTTGCCTGAGGTTTATGAACTCACTTTCTAGTCTATCAGCTGCCCTAGATCCAAGACATAAGCAAACATTTTTGTTGTTAGCTCATGACAAGCTACTCCTTCTACAATAATAATGAATACTTACATCAACTGTTTTGCAAACTGAGATGACATAGCTGGCTTTCAAGTAATTCTTGAAAATGTTACCCTGTGCCTTTCATTTATCTGCCAAACCCTGATCATATTCCATACTATTATTCAGATGGGGTGTATAAAAGAGGTTGTGCAAACCTCTTTTTTTGTTTATTTTGAGTAATCTGTACCACAGTTTCATTAAATATTTGGAACAGTGTGTAGGTTGTGTGTAGGAGGGTTTGAAACTACATCATAAAAGAAAGGATGAGCATGTGTGTAAGATTATCCTAAACTAGATATAATAGGTTACTGGAATTTGTCAGTCTGTTTGTAGCTACATTTAATGCACAACAAAGGTGACTGCTTGCTGTACAGAGATGAATTTAAAAGGAATTGGCAGGGTGCAGTCACACATTCACAGTATCACACAGCTCTGCACCAGTCCACTGTCAAATTACTTTCCTTATCCTACTGAATTTTAAATGTAAAATCTGTATGACAACACCAAAACTCATGTCACATTTCCTAAACACCTGTTTTCATACACAAGCACACTTTATCTTGCTAACTGGTAATACTTTACATTGAAAGAGAATACAAAACAATTAGTATACAACCTGCATTTTGCAGAAGTTAAACAGCTTCATTCAAGATACTTAGATAAAGTTAGATGATATAGAGTTATCCATAAGCTTTTTGAAGGGTTTCTCTGTATCTTCCTTTGCTCCCATGACTACAGGTACAGTGTAGCTGCACTCTGTTAACTCCATAGCGGAAAAAATACCAACTATCTAGAAGTAATGCAAAATAATTGATTTGATTCTTCACAAAAACAAATTCTCAGTAGGGTATCAAATTACTTGTATGTGAGCTCTGCTCATGGTCAATATAAAGAGGTGGACTTGACACAGGTAGAAACATGTCTGTTGACCCCCTATCAGTATACAGCCAGTGTCCCAGGCTTATCTAGAGAGCAGTTACACAACAGGCCATAAAGAAAAAAAGCAGAGGAGCAATGAGTGAAGAGAGAAGGATAAGGCCATACCAACCATCTCCTTCTCAGGCTGGCATTCTGTCATGTTCTGCACAGAACTCACTCTGATGGACTGTCATCCTCATGGGGGATTTCAGCCATCCAGACATCTGCTGGGATAGCGACACAGCAAGAAGCTGCAAGCGACCCAGGAGGCTGCTGGAGTCCATCGACAATAACATTCTGGTTCAGGTATTGGACAGACCAACCAGAGGTGATGCATTGCTGGACCTAGTGCTCACCAATGTGGAGGAGATGGTCGAAGAGGTTAAGACTGGAGGCAGCCTGGGCTGCAGGGATCATGCCTTGGCTGAGTTTGCACTCCTGAGGAGTGTAGGCCTGGCAGGGAGTGGAGTCAGGACACTGAACTTCAGGAAAGCAAACTTCAGGCTGTTTAAGGAGTTGTTGGAAGATGTCTCCTGGGAAACGGTCCTTAGGGACAAGGGATCGGAGCAGAGCTGGCAGCACGTTAAGAACATCTTTCTGAGAGCACAAGAACTCTCCATCCCCCAGAATAAGAAATCAGGCAGGGGAGGCAGGAAACCAGCATGGCTGAGCAAGGACCTGCTGGTCAAGTTGAGGGAAAAGAAGGCAAAGTATAGGCAGTGGAAGCAGGGATGGGTGGCCTGGGAGGATTACAGAGGTGCTGTCAGGGTATGTAGGGATGGGATCAGGAAGGCCAAGGCACAGGTAGAATTCAGCTTGGCGAGGGTTGTAAAAAACATCAAGAAGGGTTTCTTTAGTTACATAGATCAGAAGAGACAGGCAAAGGAGAGTGTTCCCCCTCTAATGAATGGAAAGGGAGAACTGGCCTCCTCAGACATGGAGAAGGCTGAGGTACTTAATGAGTTCTTTGCCTCAGTCTTCACTGCTGGTCAGGCTTCCCAAGTCTCTCGTGCCCCTGGAATTCCAAGTGGGGACTGGGGAAGCAAAATCCTTCCCAGTGTAAGAGCGGAGCAAGTCCGAGACCACCTGATGGGACTGAATGTCTACAAGTCTATGGGGCCGGACGGGATGCATCCCAGGGTCTTGAAGGAGTTGGCTGATGTGGTTGCCGAGCCGCTCTCCATCATATTTGAAAAGTCGTGGCTGTCAGGCAAGGAGCCCGGTGACTGGAAAAAGGGAAAAAGCACTCCCATTTTTAAGAAAGGGAGAAAGGAAGACCCGGGGAACTGCAGGCTGGTGAGCCTGACGTCTGTGCCTGGGAAGATGATGGAGCGGATCCTGCTGGAGGAGATGCTAAGGCACATGCGAGATGAGGAGGTGATCCAAGACAGCCAGCACAGCTTCACCAAGGGCAGGTCGTGCCTGACCAATCTGGTGGCCTTCTATGATGGAGTGACGGCATCGGTGGACCAAGGGAGGGCGACGGATGTCGTCTACCTGGACTTGTGCAAGGCCTTTGACACGGTCCCGCACCATATCCTTATCTCTAAACTGGAGAGATGTGGATTTGATGGGTGGACTGTTCGTTGGATAAAGAACTGGCTGGAGGGTCGCAGCCAAAGGGTTGTAGTCAATGGCTCTACGTCCAGGTGGAGGCCGGTCACGAGCGGTGTCCCCCAGGGGTCCGTCTTGGGACCGGTGCTCTTCAACATCTTTATTGACGACTTAGACTGTGGGATCGAGTGCACCCTCAGCAAGTTTGCTGATGACACCAAGCTGAGTGGTGCAGTTGATACCCCTGAAGGAAGGGATGCCATCCAGAGGGACCTGGACAGGCTGGAAAAGTGGGCCCACGAGAACCTCATGAGGTTCAACAAGGCCAAGTGCAAGGTGTTGCACTTGAGTTGGGGCAATCCCAGGTGTGTGTACACACTGGGAGAAGAACTCCTTGAGAGCAGCCCTGAGGAGAAGGACTTGGGCGTTGTGATCGACGAAAAGCTGGCCATGAGCCGGCAGTGCGCTCTTGCAGCCAGGAAGGCCAATGGCATCCTGGGCTGCATAGAGAGTGGGTGGCCAGCAGGGAGACGGAGGTGATCGTCCCCCTCTACTCTGCCCTTGGAAGGCCTCACCTGGAGCACTGTGTCCAGGCCTGGGGCCCCCAATACAGAAGGGATGTGGAGCTGTTGGAGAGGGTCCAGAGGAGGGCTTGACAAAACTGACCCATTAGGTTTTTAGGAACCAGTCTCAAAATCTAGTTTGCACCACAAAATGAGCACAGAGGATCAAAGTCCTTGCCACCTTTAACCAATTGAGTTTCTTCTGTTCTGGTCAGCTTTATTGAACTATAAACATGCAGTCAGAAATAAAAACTTCCAAATGAATTTCTTAAAAACTTCACCTTTAACTATGTTTACCTCATTTTTGTTTCTTCCAAACACAGACAAGGATGTAGGATGTTCTTATAGGTTTTAGTTGCTTGTTTTCAGAAATTTAATATAGCCAGTCCACAATGACTTCCTTATTTAATACAGCTCAGATATAATTTAACTCTTCTACCATGTAAGAAACAAGCTTTAGGGCAACTCCTAATTCATACATTTTACTTCACTTATTTATTCTCTAATTAACTGTATTTCTTGTTTGGAAAGACAGGGCAACTTTTACAATATCAAGTAACATACATTAAGTAATTCTAAAGTCAGTCTAGTGGTAATGAATAACAAATACCTCAAACTTAATTCCCAGATGAAAAGCTAATTCCGTCTTGTACCAGGTTCAGCAGATTGAAATTTCTGCCTGTTCTGTTTTGAATTACTCCACACATTTTTATGGGAGATATAGTGATATTTCTGTGTTGAGGGTGAAAATTGTGACACTTCTTGGAAAAAAATTACTACTGCCACTGAATTTGCTTTGTTGGTTTGTACAGGGCTTAAGCCCAGACCAACACACTTTAAAAATTAACAATAAAAATTGAGATTTTGTGTGATGCAATTGTATCTATCTTTTAAGCTTATGCAATTGTAAGGCTTATATATATATAGAATACATTACTGATTGATAGCAATAATATTGCAGTATGGACTATACAATAACTAGAGGGCGGCTGAAGCTTCAAATATTGCTTTTAGGGCAGAAGCAGCTCACCTCAATCTGTTCAAAATCTGCCTTGAAAAATTGATACTCAGAACTGTTGCCAGTTACAGGTTCCGATTATCACAGTGTAACCCAAAATATTTTCCTGCAGCTCGTGGGAGTTTAGCAGTCACTGTCTTACTGAAAATAACAATAATAATAATAATAAAATAAAAATTTAAAAAAGCAGTCTGAGACCTGGCAATATAGGTTTATGAAATTGAGATTTTCTTATTGCTTACACATTTTAAAAGGATGTATTTCTTCAATAACTGCAACCGAATGACCATGCTTGCTACTTGTTTGCTGTACTCTGACAAGACACACCCAGACTGACAGGTGTGCACAGCTGCATTCATTCACAAAGTAAAGCTCAAACAAGTTAGAACAAACCTTTAGTCACCTCTCTGTCTGCCAGGGAAGATCCTTCCCAGGAGTGTTAGAGCAAGCAGCTGGTTAAGAAGATGCAACTCTATGTTGTAATATCATGCAGAGTATGTGTGGGTCTCTACAATTTAAACAGTCATTTTAGACTTTTAAAAGAAGTAAAAATCAGTAAACCCTTTAAGACTATGTAATAAAAAAAACTTGATGTATGAATAACTACTATGAAAACCCAAAGATACTGTATATTTATTTATGAGGAAGAGAGGATTCATCTTCCTGATGTACTTGGTAAACTGAGCTGTAACGTCTGCTTGCTAGCCACAGCAGTTTCATAATGAGCTGAAGATGTATCACATCACCCTGTTATTTCAACAGATATTATAAAGTAGTATTAACTCTAATATCAGAAATTGCTATCTGGGTTCAATTTTATTTTTATATTTATATGGAACATTTTATATGATTTGGCAGCATTCTTTGATTATTCCCAAGATGATGTTTTATAGAGAAATATGATATGAAGCAATGAATTAGACATCACTTAAATATGGCTGTATTAATATTTAAAGTACACTAATGTACAGTCCAGGATATCAGCTAAACCTCTTGTAAGAAGTATTTTCAGCTGTGTGATGGTGCCAGGATGTCCTATTTACACTACAAAATAATTCAGGCTTTTCACTTTTCATATTAATATATTTGATGAAATCTCCTACTATAAAGCTGGAAGACTAAAGCTATTGGCTTGAGAAGTGTATACAGGCCCTCAATAAATGCATTCAAGTCCATTTGCTAAAACTCCAAGCTGCAGCAGTCTAGTTACGTTGACATCTCTGAAACCAGACATGCCATTTCTAAAGAAAACCTTGGCTAGAAATGTATCTTTCCTCCTTGCTCGGAAAGTAATTTTAAAGTTAATGCCTTAGCAGAATCAGGGTATTAGTCTAATGTAACAGTCATCTCAAGTTCTAGATTTTACTGAACAGACCTTAATTAATATTTAGATGATATAACAAGGGAGACCTTTTGCTAGCTTGCCCTAGGAAGTCAGAATGTCAGTTGTTCTGACTGTCTCTGCAAAAGCTGGGAGGAATATAGCATCTGATTAGGTTATCTGAATAGCTACAATACTTCAGCTTTGGAAAGGCTGGAAAAAAATATTAGCCTTTCTAGAACATAAGTGCACTGAGAAAGCAAAAGATGAGCACAAATGAGAACACATAGAATCCACAGGTGAATAAGTTCAAGAAAAGTGACAATAAATAAAACCATATATGGAAAGACTGAAGCAAAAAAAAATAAAAATAAAAAGCAGCTGATAGAATTAGAAAGCATAGAATAATAGAGTCATAGAACCGTTCCAGCTGGAAGGGACCTTTAAAGGCCATCTAGTCCAACTCCCCTGCAGTGCACAGGGACACCTACAGCTGGATCAGGTTGCTCAGAGCCCTGGCCAGCCTGACCTTGAAGGTCTCCAGGGATGAGGCATCCACCACCTCTCTGGGCAACCTGTTCCAGTGCTTCACTACACATGCTGATTTTAGATCAAAATGCCTTAAGCTGTCCCAACATACTTTGAAATGTGTTGGATAAAATATGCTTTTCTTTCAGCTTCTGAAAAATATCCGCATTCATGATCTGATAAAATGTTAGCAAGGATTACAAGTAGAAATCTAAGAAATATTGTCAGTTCTGAGAAGAGAGGAACTGAAATAAACTGTACTGAAATTATATAGATATTTTCTTGTTTGGTGCTTTAAGTCCCACAGTACTTCTTCCCATCTGGAATGCAGAAACACTACACACACTGTGAAATAGAACACTCAGAAGTCTTATTTTCATACAGAAGTTCTGGGAAGTGAATATCACTTTCAAAAGAGGTGGCAAAATCTTCCTGGGAACTATGTGATGTAAAAGAGGTCAAGAGAAGTTGTAAGTTTTCCCTGCAGGTGACTTCAAGCTGTATCCTACTGAAATGTAGATTTCATTTGTAATTAAGGTTTCATCTCATGTTCTCTGCATAGCACTTACCACATTTCATGAAGAAGTTTTTAAAGATTTTGGTATCATTTTTTTTTTTTTCTATTAAATCCCAAATCAGTAACTGCTAAAGCACATGATTCAAAGATCACTTGACTTGAGATTTCAGGTACAGGAGAAAATTTTCAGTATATCACATGAAATTTCAACATCAGTTCTTCAAATGGTTTTCTACCACATAAACCTCATAAACGAGACTGGTACGAAATCAATGCCTTATAATTCTCAACAAGTTTGAAACAAATTGTTCTGTGCAGCATAAAAACAAAAGTAAAATATTGAATTTATTTTATTTTCCAAGTAGCAGTGAAGGTACAAATTTGCAGCCTAGGAAGTTAATGTTTCATATAGTAAGAGATATCCAAAATTATCTTTTAAAAACTGTGTTTGCTTCAACTTATGTTCCTCAACATGAAAACTGTTAGAAAATCACTCAAATTAGACACTAGACAGGAAAGAAGCTGTTGGATGCTTTCATTTTCAGGAAAGAATAACAATTTGTCCAGATGCTCTTTCCCTAGGTATCAAACAATTGCTGCACATCATTTGATATTTGTGGGGCAACAAACAAATACATGTTAAAGACAAACTCCAGAGCTGTACTCCCATCCCACATCTCATTTCTGACAGCTCCAATTACATAATGAAGTTGATTGGAAAGAATCAACATTGGAAAGACCTTTGTACAGGATGCTGCAGAAGTGATTGTCTTTGGGAAAACAGCAGGTACCAAGGTCTCCTTAAATTGTCAATTCAGTTTAAAAAAGAGAAAGATAGAAAGAAAGAGGGAGAGAGGAGGAGTCCAGACAAAAGACAAAATACAAAGAAATAAGAATGATGTAAACATACATATATATAATGTGTGGTATCATTACCAAGGGAATACTGCAAGTCATGTGTCTCAAAGCCTACTGCATAAATATTTGGAAGAAAGAAGGCAAGATCAAATGAGATTCACTTCATCCCTCATCACTAGAAATGGCCTTGGAGATGTCAGATGCAAGACCATCCCTTTTCTTTGCTATGAACCAAAAAATTCTGTCCTTTCTTAGTATTATCATTCATAGAAATATGGTTTTAAAATAATATTAGGACTTTTATGAAGCATTAAGATTTCAAATTCTACTATTCATATTCACATTAACTAGTACTTTAATCTAAGCAGAGCTGAGCAGTTATTGCAGTAATTTGTAAAGTAAATGAAGGGATAATATAGACTATTACCTTTGACTTGTAATAAAGATTTTGAAGGTATTAGAAGAAAGAAAGAATAGGGAAAGGGAAAGGGAAAGAGGAAAAGGGGGAAAGGGAAAGATTATTAACATCTAAAAAATCACAGTGGATGACATCATCTGAGTCCTACTGTGATAGCTCAAAGAAGCTGGAAAATAATGTGTCTTGTCTCCATCTACCAAAAACAACAGGCAGTCCAATCTTGTTCTAAAGACATTCCTAATGACAAACAGAAGTATCTGTGCTTTTAAACAAAAAAGGTAAATCTAATAGTAAAAATAACAACAACAAAAATCTGTGTAGCCATTCCACAGTATAACACTTTGGTACACTTGCCTTTGCCAAAATTGGATACTCCGCTAGATCTACTGGCTTGCATTTCACTAAACGTACCCAGAAGTGTCAGAGAATCACTTGCTAACAGGGTTAGTTTCATATAGCATGTGCACCTTCTAGGAGGTGCAACAACTGAGGGTTGTCACCCTGAACACACTTTCATCTCATTGGAAGTATTTTTGGAGTAATAAATTTTAGGAAGGGAAAAAGGTGACTAAAAAGGTATTTAAGGTGACTATTTCAATGTGATGATAAGAGACCTTAACAGAGGAGGGGAGCATTCTCATCTTTCCTACTGTTAATTCCAGCAGAGCAAAGTAATATGGCTGCAACATACAAAATGCCAAAATGTCAAGGCATGAAGGTGAAGCAAAGGAAAAAAAAAAAAAAAAAAAAAATCATATGATAAAAGGAAAACAGACAACAGAATCTGGAGCTGTAGTTCCCAAACAGACATTTGCTCACTGAAGAGCAGGAATTTTTTATTCTCCAATATTAGGTGAGTAAAAGAAAATATTGCTATTGCTGGGAGTTAGAATGGAATCAGTGAAAAGAAATTCACTGAAGCTAGAACAGAAAAAGGCTTCTAGAATTCCCACGGGCATTTTACAAACCTTAAAGTAAGCTCAGATGTGTTGAGGATGCTGATGGAGGGAATTATTTCTTCATCCCTAGTGTTTTTCTCTTGAGTAAAGGATGATTGTTTTATAAATTTTCCTCCACTTTAAGCACACTTATGGCTTTAAACACAAGACTTGTTCAAAACAATAATGTAAGTACTAATAATACTAAAGGTCTGGGTTTCCATTACTGGAGTGTTTAAAGACATGAGAATTGTCCTCTGGAGACTGAAGGCCAGTTCTTTGCCAGAGCATGAGAAATGCAAGGTGTGAATGCTGAAGCTGCTGGGAGCAGAAGTGGTGGATGAAGACTGAACATGCTCAGGATAGTTCATGGGAGTATAGCTCAAACCCAGCTGCACAGTGACCATTCTCAAAAGTAAAATCATACAAGGAGTCCGGGACACATAGGTATAGACCACAACAAAGGTAATCACTCTGGGAAAGAATCTTACCTGTTTACTAAACTTGAGTGAGGAACTTCAGACATCATAAAGACATTTTGGGTTTTAAAAATTATGTGTTCATAACCTTAGAAAACAAAAACCCTTACTAGTACTTCTTCACTTACCTATCCAGAAATTTAGGCATGTAATATTATGATCATATTCAGATTTGCAATTTATCAATTTTCATTCATGCAAGTCAGATGATTTCAGTCTCTTACAGATAAAGACATTGAACTTTTGTTACCAGTTACCTGTGTTTACTAAATAAATGCGAACTTCAGGATTTTTATAATTCATTTTGTTTCTGTTTGTCTTAAAACAATACACAAAGTGGCAACATGAGAAAAGTGAGAAATGCATTGTCTCCTTTACAAATGCAGAAAACAAAGCTAGCTTTTTAGCAGGGTCCGCAATCTGCCATAGGCATCTACTTAGCTGATAAAAGGGAACTTCCCTTGTGGAATTCTATTGACCCCTTTACCAACCTGCCAATAATCTTGTTTTCCAGATACCTTTTTTTATTCATTTATAGTCTGCACAGTGTATTTGTTTCTCTGCCAGTTGTATAGAGCAGCTCTGCCAGTTCAGCTAATGTAAAGGATTTATACACCATACATACGAAAGTTCAATAAGTTGTCATAAAAATGTCTTTGATGCTTAAGACAGAATAAGATTTTCAATACATAATCATACGCACTAAACAGGAAAAAAAAAAAAAAAAAAAAGTTGACATGCTTTTTCACAGTTTTACATACATAACAATCAACATATCCAGCAAATACAGGGCTCATTTCATTCATTTTGTATCTGTTAATCTCATTTTCTTATTTTCATTTTGAAAGTGAAAAATGCATACTTAAGGTGAATATTCTAATGTAATGGTAACAGACCTGAACAGAGGAGAGGAGCATTCTCACCTTTGCTACTGCTAATCCCGGTAGGGTAAAGCACTTCATCATGCACTTAAGTTCAGCAAAACTTTAAGGCGGACATTTATCACACCTTGCCTTGGTCATCCAAAGGTCAAGTATCCATGCTAAGCTTCTCCTATATCCCAATAGTAAATGGAGAGAGAGCAAGAGAGAGAGAAAATCCATATGGCTCATGTTTATGTTGTATTTACATCTTACACTTTCTAATTTGACAGAGTTAACTGTCTCAGAAGGATTATCTATTTGTTTTGGTCATAGATCAGGAGTATCACCTGACTGAACATGTATGAGTCAGATTAGGTTAACCCTCAGTACCCTCACAAGGAGTCCTATTGAAACCATCAACCTTCAGAACCATCTTGAACCATCCATCCCCCAGCTGTGCTTGCATGTCTTCATTCATAGTGTAGACAATTTTCTTCTAAGGTACACTTTAGTTATTTAATAATGAAAGATAAGCATTACAAAAGGATAGTTCATCTCATTTATTCCACAGGACTCTATTCCAGGAGAACTCTCTAATCAGAGGCATCTGTCTCCCTCCCTTCCTTAGCACAGACATTCACAGAACAGAGGGATCTATATTTCACACAGGTAAATTTCACACAATTGGAATTAAACTGGAAGAATTCCACCTGAAGTATACTGCCAATTAAGGAAGAGAATACATTGTTCTTTACATTACATGATGGAGTCAATAGAGCAATTATTTGGTGTAACAGTAAAAAGAAAGTGAATTAGTAATGTGCCAAATAAAATGCTCTATAGGAAAGGCTGAAAAGTTCAAAATTAAAAATGTAGAATGCAATAGAAATAATGGAGACTTAATTAAAGATTGGCAATCTTTCCACATTGTTTTTACATTCTTCATAAGATCGAATACCTAATAAAATATTGATAATAATTTGTTTGCTATGGCCAGGTCAAAAAAAAACTCCACTCTACTCTGTGAAATTTAGTTTGGCTGTAACTTTACCAGACAGGAAGAATGTGCATTGGGTTATATTCACTTGGGATTTACATGAAGCAGCAGAAGTTCTTCCCAATGGAGAGCCAAAAGGACAACATTAGGTTTGAATTGTATTGTGAATAACTGTTCTGCTTTCATTCATTCAAGTCCATCTAAGCCTCTCTTCAACAAACCAGTCTGGCGAAATCTGAAAGGACTGAAAATGCGCCATATCTTTGAAAACATGCTGTTCTTCCTCGGTGAATTAATTCAGTTGCATCACTGAACTTCCACAAAACAAGCAGTGAGTAGAAATATTGTTCAGAACAGATGTCTGCTTGCTAACTTTCTGAAAAACAAACTTTCTTATTTAGAAGAAAAGTGAAGTAAATAGTGCTGGAGAGAAGGTAAGAGATGAGAAAGGAAACTTTAATGAAACCTGATTTTCTTAGTTCATGCAAGGCAAATGTGTAAAACAGACACCAAAGTAAAAACTAGCAAGTTAGATACAGCAAGTTTGAAGATGCTTTTATCTGACGACATTCTTTAAAACAGCTTGATCCTGATCCATGTGCTTATGATTCAGTGGCAAGCACACCTCACAATAGACACTGTCTATACTCAGTAAAGTCAGCTTCAGGGAATTATGCAAACTACCTCATATTCAACAAAATGTAGAGTAAGTAGAACGCCCATGTGGCTCACAAAGTCAGAATGTCATTTGGAAAGTGTTCTTAGACCTCTATATGTGTTATGAGCAGTCCCCTGAAGCAATCTTACGTCTGACATATCTAAAACCCTGAAGAGCATATACTTATTTATATTTGTCCCTTAGGCCAGACTCTTTTTCTGCTTCATCATACACCCACTTTTGTCCTCTGCTTACCGCTACTATCTACTGTCACAATAAAACTTTGAGTCTCATATCAGTCCTTCTTATTATCCTTCCCTAATTCCTACCACTGCCTTTGCAACAGACGTCCCTATATAAAACCCTGTAAGAACCCTCACAGAAACGTGGTGGGATGATTCACATGACTGGAATACCACCATGGAGGGCTACAAGCTTTTTAGAAGGGATAGGCAAGGTAGGAGGGGTGGGGGAGTTGCCCTCTATGTTAAGAAGTGCATAGACTGTGAGGAGCTGCTCCTGAGTGACAGTCAGGAAATGGTTGAGAGCCTGTGGGTGAAAATTAAGGGTGGGACCAATAAAAGGCAGCTGGTGGTTGGGGTCTACTACAGGCCACCTGGTCAGGGAGAGCCTGTTGATGAGGTCTTCTTGCTTCAGTAGAAAGCATGAGCTCTCATCCTCATGGGGGATTTCAACCACCCAGGTATCTGCTGGGACAACAACACAGCAAGCTGCAACCAGTCCAGGAGGCTGCT
>VXAV01000252.1:111017-126763 GCA_013399715.1 Alectura lathami
AAAAAAAAAATAGAAAACCAGAGAGAAAGAAGAAGAGATTGCTTTACTTTACCTAAAAAAGAAATAGCTGACAGAACTATTATCTATAGAAACAGAGCTGGAAAGCACAGTTCAATGTCACTTTTTTTAAGAAAAGAACTCAGATTAATACTCAATCCTTTTGCAGCACCGTTACCACTTGGATAAAATATTTAATGGCACTCTATTCTGAGCAAAATATTTTTGACAATGCATTTCATGCTTTCTATGCCACTGAAGTCATGAGATTGGAGTGAATAATGAAAGAGTAACCCAGCACTTTATGGCACTGTGTTCAGATTTGTTATTTTTTGTTGACATGCCACTAGCTAAATCAAGTCGTGATAATACATAACTGGTTCTTACTGTGTAGGAATTATGTTAAGATATAAGAAGGTCTCAACCTTCTGTCTTTTTCTATGCAATATTAAAATCACATTAACATTTACAGCTTCAGTATCCGTTGTGGGAAATAAAATTTTAAAGAGCATGTACAAATCTATGCTACAAGAATTTGACTTCAGAGCTTTAGTTTTCATACCAGTGTTATCTGTTCATAAAGCAATCCAGCCAAGAAAAAAAAAAAAAAAAAAAAAGAATAGCAAGGCCAGAAAAATCTTTCAAAAAATGTTTATCATATTTTTTGTAGCACCACTGTTGCTATAGAGGACGTGTGTATGAGTATATAGGGCATTTGGAGGATTTCAATACTATTTGCTTTAAAAATATAAATGCGAAAGTTTGAAAAGAAAATAATTTATTTGAAAGGGAAAAAAATTGTAAATTCAAGGAAAAAATATTGGCAGTAGAGTAACAATAAACAATGTTAAAATAATACTGTTCTGTATTACCTTCAACAAACAGCAGCAGGTTTACTCATTTATGACTTAAATCAATCACTCCTAAGCTCAACTTTTAAAACTCTTAAAGCACTTGTAGCAGTTGCAGGATGATCAGAAATAAAATTCAACAATAATTGGTATGATGTTTTAAACCAAGCAGCAAATTATTCATTTGCAGTTGTAATCATGAAAGCAGGTGTAAACTGTCTTCTGTTCACAGAGATGTTGCTTGTGAACCATTGCTATCCCACTGCTCCAGAATACACCACAACTGTATTTCTTTCACATGCCACAGCCACTGCTCATCCTCACTGCATTACAGCAGTGCAAAACTCAATTTTCCAGACCAGATCAGCGGTGCTACTTGCTCGGCCAGATAGCCAAGGTAAGCACAAAACTCTCATAATGAGAAAGTTTCATAAACTCTAAGGTACATGAAGTATCTCTTAGCCAGACATGGAGAACATGGGATGAGGAGCAGTGCTATCTCAGAAGAGTTGACCTCTGTAGAGAGAGGACAGGCACCTGAGCCATATCTGCAGGATGGGATGCAGTTTAGCTCCACTACTTGAATCTTATATGATACAAGCCCTGAAGTCTGTGATACTGTGATATTCTTACCCATATTTTGTCTCCTTACTACTGAGAATATTTCTGATTAACAGTAAACACAGTGCTCCCAAAGATTCACAGTATAATGCTACTTACGTTGGGAGAGAATGACCAGTAAAATCCTACTGTAGCTGCTTTGCAGTAACAGAAGAAATGCTGGAGTTTGTCACTGAGCATGTTCTTAAGCATAATAAGTTGGGAAATAAAAAATGTAATTAAATCCTACATTGCTACATTAAATGATGTATAATTAAGAAAAAGATGAGAAAAGGCTATTAGCAAAGGAAAGGATCAAAGTCACTAAATATTAACAAAAATAATGTAATTACCTTTTAAGGGGAAGACATCAGCTCTCCCAAGTTAACAAACTGATAAATTTCTTTTAACTTAAAAAAGAATGCTGTCTTTGTTATTTTTCATCTATATATTGCACTAAACAAGTTCTATTTATTTTACCCAGTATTTAACACCCTACTAATGTTTGTTTTGCTGACTTCATCATTTGTAGCTGGTGAGTGACTATGACTAATTGTGAAGAACAAATACAAATACTAAGGGGAAAAGGTGGAAATTTTATGTGATCAGCTGCCTTATGTACATAATTAATCAAGTGACAGCTAACATTGATCCGAAGTTGTTAGTCTGCTGAGACAAAATCATTAACAGATATTCTATCCCTTCGTAAATTAAACAGAGAGTTTAGCATTGTAGGGTATTTACTTACTTGTCTGTAAACCATTGACGACTTGGATAAACTATCATATGTGATGCTAAAGTCATACTAATCATGGGCATGATGAATTCCAGACAAACGCTTGAAGTACTCCTTACACAAATTTGTATGATATCAGAACTAATGTGTACTCATTACACAAATTTGTATGATATCAGAACTAATGTGCAAAAATTTGCAGACCCTGACACTTTAAGTGTATTGCATAATTTGAGGTCTGCAATTTTATAATGTCGGATTTAAAAGGATGGCTGTTCATTAGCCTCCAGAAGGGGAAAGAAAAAAAAAAAAGGTGGAAAAATACAAGCTTCATGAAAGATGTTTCACATGAAACACTCAAAAAGTAGAACCAAGAAATCACTTGAAAATCTGCAAGATTATAAACAGAAAGAAAGAGAAAGGGATCAGCAAGATAACATCAAAATGGGAAAAGAAATTGAGAGCATACTTTACCATGTTCTACTTTAGTTTCATAATTTTCACTTTTAATCCTGTTTACATTTCTTATTGCATGAATGAAAGTGATATTGTTGGGGAAAAATGACATCATATTTTCAAAAAGTCATTAAATGACACTAAAATTCTGCATTTATCATGCCAGCATTTGTTTGCCATATTGAAAGGGCTTTGCTATCAAGCAAAATAACATTTTCTTATACGCTGCAGTACTTTAATGGTTGTCTAATTTCCACATGATGTGAATATATATCCATTTCACTATATGTATATATATAACCTCGACAACTTCTGTTGCATGAAGACTTAATTTGGAGTTAATGTAGAACTATGTGATAGGTTGTTCTTAAAAAAAAAATCTGCAGAACAAATTATGTGACATCATGAGGACTAAGTGAGCAATATCCTGTGAAGTGCCCTTGTATCTCGGTAGTTAAGGTTAATAATCCCTCCAAATAAAGTGATGTAGCATGATAATTTTACTAAGAAAATAATAGGTAGTAAACAAATAAAATTTCTGCTTCAGCAACCCACTGAGGACACATGCAGCTTAACTTCTGAGTGGAAAATAGGGATTGGAAAAAGTTATGTTCAAAGGCGTAGTGATGTGATGTTTAAATATGTTATCCCTACATTGTACCTCCATATTCTTCATAAGCACTGCATTGTACTTGGACTCCTGTTGGGCTGCAAAAGGCAGTGGCTTCCTTTGTGACAGGTCATAAATACTCTCCTACTGTGCAGTGCTTTACAGGGTTGAGGGTAATTGTGCTCAGCTTAAAAACATACTGGTAGCATGACCCCCAGATTCCAAGAGCTCAACGAAGAAGAAAAAGCTAAGGAATGTTTCAAAAATTGTTTAAAAATTATAAAAGGCAACAAGAAAATTCTAGCCATTGAACTATATCAACGATATCAATTGTGGACTTGTGAGAAGCCACATGCAACCGCAAAAAAATATATATATATATCTGTGTATCTGTTTTTTCCATTCTTTTTGCATATCATGGGATTACTTCTGTTTAACTTTATAACCAGAATAGTGTCTAGATAAGAAACTGAAACTTTGAGTGAAATGCCTGTGTTTAAACTACATTTTGTGGGAATTATGTGTGTTTTTTTACTTTCCCATGGTTGTGGAGTACAATAAGATCTGACTGCTGACACACACTAATTTGTCTGTGTCCCTGTATTAGAGATTGCTGAATGCAATGGTCTGCAAGATTGCTGCAGTGCCATGCCCCCAGCTCAAGGCTCAACCCAAAACCATATACATACACATGCACACACAGACTTTAAATACATGGCCAGCTACACAAATCAACACAGACCGGAAACAGTGACATCAACCTAAGCAAAAAGAAAGTCTGTACAAATGTGAGCAATGTAGATGGGCCAACCCTGTTCCAGTTCTTTGATTGATCAGGATCAAAATCTGTCAGTACAATATATGCAAACTATCTGTCTCTCCAGAAGCTGGTGTTAGATATTCCATCTACCCAGCAGCTATCTCCAGAACCTATGTCTTCATGACTTCCTGGCATCTGGAGCCCTCAGGCTTCTGAGGTTTGTGGTTTCAAGCCAGTTGCTAGCAACCAGATCTCTTAGTCTAGCATCAGCTAGTCCAGCAAGAATTTCCCTAGCAATCACATATACCCACGAAAGAGATAGTTAGGTTCTACTGAGAAAACAGGAGAACTTGCAGTGATCAGGTGCAGGGTTCAGCCAGACGTGTACTGACCAGTTCCTGTTTATACTCAAGTGACTCTTTTTAGCATTCACCCTTTTTTTCCAATGCATGTTCCTCCCCAGAGCATCCTGACTCATCCCTTTCTTTGCTTTTGATCCTTCAGCTAAACATCCCACAATAACTATAACACATTCCCAAAATTCTATTCCCCCTGCATCTGATGATAGGTCTTGTACACTGTAAGCAGCCCCTATTAGTATGTCAGGCATTCTGGGGAAGCAGTTTCTTGGGCTCATCTCAGTGGGCTTCCCATCAGGATAAGAGAACACCAAGTAAGGGTGCTCCACTAGCTTTAATTAGATTCTTGGGGTTCTCCCACCTGCTGTGCTTCTCCTGGTCCCCTGGAGTCTTTTTGTTAATGGGTATTTGCTTTTAATCATATTGTCTTATGCTCTGAGCTCTCAGTAGAGAGGAGACAAATGTCAAAAAATTTCAGTATCTTGTTGCAAGTAGGAGTGAAGGCAAATTAACCTGTTAAAAAATTGCCTCAAATCAGTAAACTTATCTAAGTTCTACTGTCTAGAGCGCCTTCATAAGACAGAGCTGCAATGCTGAGTTAGAAACAAAAGGCCACAAGTGATCTCCAGATGTGTTCTGACCTTCCCAAGATACAGGAAAGAAAAAAATAGTTTGAGGTACAACCATCTTGAAAGGAGTCCTACTCAGTCTTTGCTAGCACTGGCTGAATACTTTCACCAATAAACTAGCATGTCTAGGGAAAAGGAGAGAGGTATGAAAAGCAGCCTTGGGTCCAGGGTTGTGTTGCCTCTTTCAGGATGTTTAACAAAGCAGGCTGTGAGTAGTCCCTCATTTTTGACTGTCTGAGATTGCAGGCCCTGAAAGTTGGACAACATCCCTGTAGTTCTTCCAGTCTCTCCTTTGCCTTTGTGTGCTGGTAGGAAAAACTGTGATCTGTGCTAGCCAAACACTGAGGATTAGCTCTCATGACTTAAAAATAAATATATGAATTTTTCACCACATATTTGTTAATGCACATTACCTTTACCAATGCAGAATCCTAGAAGAAGCAAGGAATTGCAGTTTCTGTCTGAGATAAAAGGAACAAGGTGGGCCCATAAAGTAGGCGTAACTGCTGCTGATCTCATGTAGATGTTTCATAATAAAAATATAAGTAATCTGAATCTTTCAATGAGTTGTCATGTAAAAGTGCTGTCATCTGTAAAAGGCAGATCTTTTTTTGGGCATCAACAAACTAGCCCCCAGTTGCTACCCACAGTATGCAAGTCCAATGAAGGTTTTAATCAGACAGTTTTGCACCTTTTTTTTTTTTTTTTCCTCTTGTTTGGGGGAGCCTGTGCTAATTAAGTTCCCTCTGTATTGAGAAAATAGCTACTAGGTATAATACATTAATACATGTACATCTTCCTGTACTAGAATCAAACCAGACACAACAAATACTCACAGCCATGAACATTAGCATGACTTACTTATCAGCATCAATGTACAATCCTGTCATGATTTGGTTATTAAATGCAAAGCAAATAACTATTAATAATTCCATCTACTAAAACACATTATTAATTTAGATAATAATTTTTCCACTGATAATGTCCCAAGAATACCAAAGGTTACAGGATCACAAAATTACTGAGGTCATTAATGTACTTATCAACCAGTACTGGCCCTAGTACTGACCTCTAGGGTACACCACTGGCAAGTCGTCTCCGGATGAACTTCATGCAACTGATCACAACACTTTGAGCCTGGCAGTTCAACTGGTTTTCAGCCCACCTCACTGTCCATTTTTCCAGCCCATATTTGATCAGTTAATCAATGAGGATGTTATTGGAGACAGTAACAAATCCTTGCTAAAGTCAAGAGAAACTTGACTTTAGAAGGAGGATCCAGGTTACTACAGGCCAGTCAGCCTCACCTTCGTCCTTGGGAGGGTGATGGAACAACTTATTCTGGATGTCATCTCCATGCAAGTGGAACAGAAGATCATCAGGAGTAGCCAACACAGTTTCACCAAAGGAAAATCATGCTTGACCATTCTGGTAGCTGTCTATGATGCCGTGACTGGCTGAGCAGATCAGGGCAGAGCAGTGGTTGTTGCCCACCTTGAAGGCAGCAAGGCTTTTGACACTGTCTCCCATAACATCCTCATAGGTAAGCTTAGGAAGTGTGGGATAAAAGAGTTGACAGTGAGGTAGATTGAGAACTGGCTGACTGGCAGAGCCCAGAGCCAGATCAGCAGCACAGAGACAAGTTGGAGGCTTGTAGCTAGTGGTGTTCCCCAGGGGTTGGTACTGGGTCCAGTCTTGTTTAACATCTTCATCAGTGACCTGGATGAAGGGATAGAGTGCACCCTCAGAAAGTTTACTGGTGATACAAAGATGTGCAGAGTGGCTGTGCAGAGTGGCTGACACCCCGGAAGGCTGTGCTGCCATTCAGCGAGACCTGGACAGGCTGGAGAGCTGGGCAGAGAGGGACCTGATGAGGTTCAACAGTGCCAAGTGTAAAATCCTACATCTGGGAGGAATAACCTCACACATCACTACAGGTTGGGGGCTGACCTGCAATGCAAGCAGTCCACTTCAAGATCTCTGCTCAACAGGGAGAGTGATTGGATAAAAAATTAATTATTCTGTGATATTGTCCCTCAGATGTTATACCAGTTACAAGGAAGTTAACTGAAGCCACTGGACATAAAAGGCTGTCATTTAGATACGTTATTCAAGAACAAGAAGGGAGAGTGAGTAAGAGTACATGAAAACAAGATAGGCTGTAAAGGGGTTAAAATAATATACTTGCTTTTAATAAGTTTATGATAGCATAAATTTCTATGTGATCTATGTTTCAAAAATTCTATTTTACACTATTCTTTAGTTAAAAAAAATGCAGACAGCCTTTAAAATGGTCACCTCTAGAATTAGAATATTTAACAGTAAGTGTCTAAGTCTTTCAAAATTGTTCTGAAAATGCTATTATGTCATTAAAAAGATCAGTGGTTACTTTCCATTATCTCTAAGTCCAAAGTTCATGTGAGGAACAAGCTCTGTTGAGAAATGGGTTGATAGTTTTCTTGCCATTAATAACTTCTTCAATTTCCATTTCAGTCTCTATGCCTTGATATACTAAATGATGTACTCCAGCATGTGCAGGCAAGAGCAAAAAGTCTGGTGAAGGGACTAGAAAGCACTGCTTATGAGGAGCTGAGGGAATTGGAGTTGTTCACTCTGGAGAAGAAGAGGCTGATGTGAAACTTGATCACTCTCTAAAATTACCTGAAGAAAGGAGGTTGCACAAGGAGGGTTATCAGTCTCTTTTCTCAGGCTACAAGTGATAGAATGGAAGGAAATTGTCTGAAATTATGCCAGGAGAGGTTTAGATTGGGTGTGAAGAAGACCTTTGTCACAGAGAAGATGGTCAAGCAATGGAATGGGCTGCTCAGGGAAGTGGTGCAGTCCACATTTCCCTGGGTAGGTAATTAAGAGACAGGTGGATGTGATTTAGTGATGGTACTTCTTAGGTCAGGTTGATGGTTGGACTTGATGACCTTGAAAGTCTTTTCCCCAACCTAGACGATTCTGATTCTATGATTCTAGAGTAAGAAGAATCTGATGGGACAAAACAAACCAAGAAATGCCAGAGTTCAGATATGAAGATGTGAAGTGACAATTTGTGTACACCTTCCTTGAAAGAATTATTTTTCCAGTACTCACTTTACATAAATGTCTACAGGAGGTAGGCAACCCTGCTACACTTACTGCAATTTCAAGAAATAATCAGTACTGCCAGCAGAAAACACTAGGATGCTCAAAATATTCTTGCAGAGTATATACTGAACTGAGAAGCCATGGGGTCCAAGTACAGAGAACAAGTAACCACAGCAGGCTGAAAAGTGGTCTCTGCTTTATACGAATCATGAGAAAAGAAGAAATGAGCAAGCGATATTTTGCAATGATATCAATGTGTTAATTTAAATATTTCACCCATTTGCGAGCCACCTACACTCTTCCTCTTTTTATTGTTTACTTGGTCTTCTCACTGCACTGTTTTTATTATTAATTCTTGAACTGTAGACTGTTAACACATGGCTTGGTTTTCATAAATCCGTATCAAAACTCATGCTGTAGTAGCTTTGATGAAATGGATAACATTCTATATTAGGTTCTATGTTACTGATTACATTTTTCTTTAGTTTTACTTCTCCGTATTCATTTGCACTACATGGAAAAAATTCTTGTTTGCTTTATTTGCACTTAGATACTGGAAAAAAAGAGCTCAAGATTTTGGGCCTCAGCAAAAACATTTGAAACATTTACTTGTATCTGGTTTCAAGTAAACACAGGACACTGAAACATGGTTGGTAATTGACTGCCACAAGTTATTTCATCTGCTATGCCAATGAAGACCCCTGTGAAACAGAAAGATACAAGTCAGATTTCCAAAACTTACAGAAGTATATAATATATTGGTTATATGCAATATGCAATTATTCAATGTTTTTATTTTTTCTTTTTCTTTAAAAATGATTTAGATATTAATTAAGAGTCAGATTTAAAATTCCCATTTTCTCTATGAACACTTATAAAGAGACCTGCCTCTTACACTAAGACCCTTTTCTAATTCAATTTTTTTTTTTTTTTACACAAATCTAAACTAGGTTCCTAGAAAATCCAATCTGTTAAAGGTGCTTGAGGCCTTAAAACAAAACATAGAAGGAGGGTAAAATTATCAGTTAACTGCTAACTGGTACTAGCCTACATTTATGAACTGCTTAATGCAGAAACCGTCTTTTGTTCTGCAGAGTTTTCTTACAGTTTGGTTTTGCTTCACAAACATCACTCTTGATGCTCCAGTCTGGGCAGTGAATAATAAAGTAACACGTTGTTTTCATCAGCAACTGGGACATGATCAAGCACAGTCCTACAGAGATAATAAAGCTGTCCCTGTTGATTTTTTACTATGAAACTTAATTAATAGTCTATCTGGAAATGTTGACAAGGCTTTTGTCATGTGTGTTTTTAGGAGCCTCATATAGCAGCAGGATTGAAAATATATACATTAATTTTAATGATTAAGGAATAACATCTGGAAAACACAAGGATGTTTGCTCACTACTAAAGCAAACCTCCTTTGAAAAATTAAAAGTGAGAAGCTATTACTACAGTCCATAAACCTCTCCTCAGCCTTAAAGGCAGAAATATCTGCTAACTCTTGTAAACGAAGCCTATTTAAAAGAAAGTTACGAAATTATCATTACTGCTCTTGCCTAGGGAATGTCTCTGGAGTCAGTAGCAATTACTACAATAGGTTTCAGAAATGGAAACAATTTGTTTGTTAGTGCCACTTGGGTTTGTGCTAGATTTGAACTGTCAGTTTTAAAACAGTGAACACTTGCTATAAACTTTGAGAACACAAGCAGAAGAAACACCTACTGGAAAAGATGGTACTTCCAATTGTTTGTTTGTTTGTTTGTTTTGATTTTTTTTTTTTTTAACAGAATCATTATTTACTAGGCAAGAAGCCTTTTGAACTAATGCATCAATTCTTCAATAAAAATGAATATGTTATAATCTTTGTAGTCAGTTTATGGTAAGTGGTTTTTTTATAGAGACATTCCAAAGAATTTCTTCTGTGAAAATATTTTCAGAAAAGAATACATTTTATCAGAGTTTGAAAAATTTAAATGTGTTAGAACTTGGGATTTTGATTCAGGATCATTGCTAAATACGAGACGATATAGGGAAATGTTTTTTACAATAAAAGTGGTGAAGCACTGGAACAGGTTCCCCAGAGAGGTTGTAGATGCCCTGTCCTCCGTGACTTTCAAGATCTGGCTGGACAGGGCTCTGAGCAACCTGATCTAGCTGTAGACGTCCCTTTGAAGATGTTAATTGCAACGGAGTTGGACTAAATGACCTTTAAAGATCCCTTCCAACTCACACAATTCTATGATTCTAATATAACAAAGATTTCTTTTTTTTCCTTTGCCTTTCAGTTACTTTTCACAAGCCCAAACTTCTTTTCAGAGGATGGTTTTGAGTATGCTAGGTAGAGCTAAAATAATCATGTAACAACTAAGGAAACGAATTTTCCAGTTGTCAGCTTTCTGTTTACTGTCTGACAGAGGTTAAAGGAAAGTGCAGACACCAAACAGTAGGCAACTATTCATAAATCTTATCTAAAAATACTGTCAGTATAAATTGTATCTTATATGTGGATACCAGTCTCTCACCTGTTCCATGGCTGTGAATATCAAAATCTGGCAGCTCAGTTAAGGACTGTAACAAAGCAGGATTTGGGAGTCTTGTGACTCCTTGGCCCAGTATGACTTATGTCATCACATATAAACTCTCTTCCACAAAAACACAGGGCCAGATCTGAGCTGGGAACATAACTACCGGAAATAATAGAATCATAGAATTGTTTGAGTTGGAAGGGACCTTTAAAGGGAATCTAGTCCAACTCCCCTGCAGTGAATAGGGACACCTACAGCTGGATCAGGTTGCTCAGAGTCCTGTCCAGCCTCAGCTTGAAGGTCTCCAGGGACAGGGCATCCACCACCTCTATGGGCAACCTGCTCCAGTGCTTCACCACCCTTAGCATAAAAAACTTTTTCCTTATATCTAATCTAAACCTTCCCTCTCTCAATTTGAAACCATTTCCCCTAGCCCTATCACAACAGACCCTGCTGAAGAGTCTGTCCCCTTCTTTCTTGTAGCCTCCCTTTAGATACTTAAAGGCCGCTCTCAGGTCTCCCCGGAGCCTTCTCTTCTCCAGGCTGAACAGCCCCAACTCTCTCAGCCTGTCCTCACGGGGGAGGTGTTCCATCCCTTAGATCATTTTTGTGGCCCTCCTCTGGAAGCGCTCCAGTAGCTCCATGTCCCTCCTGTACTGAGCACTCCCCATCTGGACGCAGCACTCCAGGTGGGGTCTCAGCAGTGCAGAGCAGAGGGGCAGGATCACCTCCCTTGCCCTGCTGGCCACGCTTCTTTGGACACATCCCAGGATGCAGTTGGCTTTCTGGGCTGTGAGGGCACACTGCTGGCTCATGTCCAGCTTGTCATCCACCAGTACCCCCAAGTCCCTTTTGGCAGGGCTCTGCTCAACCTTTGCATCCCTCAGCTTGTATTAATAGTGGCAGCTGCCACAATCCAGGTACAAGACCTCTCATTTCACTTTGTTGAAGCTCAGTTTTGCTTTGTTGAATATCTGGTGTGTAGTAATCCAAACAATGGCTGAGTTCTTTCTGGGATGCTGCTATTTGGCACAGGAAAATATGTGCCAGAGAATGAGCTAACAATGACAGTAGCAGAACAAGCATGCACACACTCGCATTTTGCTGCTGTTTTATAATCTATATAGGCCTAGTCTGTACTGGCTGTTTGGCTTGAGTGTACCAGCTCACTCACTCCAGCAGACTCATCTTTGATCAACTGACTGCACTGAATTCACTTCTAGTCCCCTCCTGCTCCATGCTTTCCATCAACACAATCTCCTGTGTTGTTTAACTTACTAGTAGCTCTTGTGCCTGAGAGGGATATGCTATTATCCAAAACAGATCTGTTTGTATGCTTTATCTTTGTTTATTTTCAGGGTACTAACAGGGCACTACAGAAATATCAACCGATGACTATATTTTTTATTTTCCTTCCATTCTATTTTTATCAAATAATCATACTATCAAGATTTTGGCAAGCATACTCCAGTAACATCATCTTGATCCAGATGAAACTGCTTCTGGCACATCATGTCACTCACTGGTCATTAGGTACTGTTACAAACCACCCTGTTATGGTCATCCTGAGGTGAAGCCAATACCCAATTCTCATTTCATGGCACATGATTCCTACATGGTAGCTGGCATCTGAAAAAATTGTGGAAAACCTTACTAATGGGCCTTTTGTCTAGAGTAAGGTTTCATGAGAGTTCTTAAACAAACAGATCTCTTCCCATCTCTGTTCTACTGATGTCTCACAAATTATCCCTTGTATCAGGACCCACCTATGTATTGCTAAGCAAAACTACCATATAGATACTAAATCATCTCAATCAAAGCACACTTTCTGTGATACAGTCCCTTTCATGTTCCTCCTTACCTCCTCATTATACTTTTATTTTTTCTATTCCTTTTACTCAATTTTAATAGGGAATGAAACTGTATATTACCTACTCTACTCTCATCCCTGCTGGCACACTACAGAGTAAAGGCAACAGCTTTGGTGACTTCACAGCCATGACAGCTCCCACTTGTAATTCCATTGGGCTAATTTCCAGATTGACCCCTCCACCAAAGGAGAAAAGTGTAACCCACTCAGGGTAGTTCATCTGTCCTCTCACACTGTACTAGGCTCACTTAAAAATCTGTGGCAGTCCACAGTAGGACAGTATCCTATGGCCTCATCTACAGAATTATATTCCTTTAGTAGTGCCTGCTGTGAGAGTTAAAGAAGACACTTGTGTTTTTACAGGTGGAAAACTCCACTGAAACAGCTTGACAGACCTCACTGAACAGTTAGATAATAGCATGAGAAGCGAGGACAAGAGCTCAGAGATGGCATGGGAAAAGAATTTGATTGGGAGATAGGGAAGTTAAAAGAAAAACAATATACTTTCCATAAGAGGAGAAATTCTATGTTACAAACGTCAGATAGGATGTGCACCTGGAGTACTCAACAAATGAGGAAACAGGAGAGGGTTTGAGTGTCGGGCAATAGGGTATATAATTATTATTTTGAATCTGCTGGCATGCTCCTGCTTGCTGTTCCTGCTTGTTGCATGCCTGCCATTGCAATCATGAATAAAGTACTGCGCTGAGATCCTGGCCTAAGCCTCGTTATTGGCTAAGGATTGTTTCTCACACTGCTAAATAGATTACACATGACCATCTTATCTCTAAACTCAGTTATCAGTAAGTTTAGACATGATAGCCCAGTGCATTATACAACTAATAATCCAGTTATCACCTTAGAAAGTTTTTGTGGTCTTGCTCTATACTGATGTTGCCACCAGTATTCATGATAGCTGTTGAACTTGGTCTGCATCACATAACAGTAGCTGCAAAGTTAGCACAGAAGTTAGAAAGGGTCTTGAGGTTCATCAAGAGAACCATTATTCACATAACGGAAACATTATTATGTTGCCATTTAACAAAGCTAGTTCTGCAGCTGTCACCTTTACATGCTTTCTTCCATTCCATGTAAAACAAAAGAAAATTTCTTGCTTAAAATGTTCTTTGATATTACAGGGTCAAGTATGGTTCTCAGTTATTTCAGAAATATTTGCTGAGAAATAACATTCTTTCTTAGTCAGGAGTTAATTTTTACTTCTTTGAAACATAGGAATAAAATGCCCATGTAGAAGATTTCTTGAAATAAGCTATTCAAGTGTAGAGTGGCTTACAGAGCTATTTCTTTAGCTCCTGATTACTTTAATAACTGAACATCGAATATTAAATGAATACAGAGATATCCTTACTCATTAAATTCATATTTGTTCATATCATTCTTTATTTTAAAGAATATTTGATTATATGGATTATATCTACATCCATCATAAGTTGTTCTGGATAATTACTACTGCCAGCACTCTGTGATCATTTGCTTAAAGTTATCTTTCAATCAATATCTCTAAGATGATTTATATGACAAAGTACATAAGGTCAAGATCTGCAGAATCTAGAGAGAGATTAATATTTGGCAGCAAAAGTTTGTTTTCCACTGGGGGTATTTTGAAGATTTTTCTTTTTCTATTCTTCAAACTATCAATTTCCTTTGTATTTAGTGACCCAGAAGAGAGAGAAAGAAACACAGCAAGTCATTACTGTGAATGAAATACAAAACTATCTTTTCATATTTTGTATTACTCTCTTTGGAACTTACAGATATAGGTCTTTTGAAGACTGTACAGCTTTTTCTGATTGCTTGGAAATATTAAAATGAGGATGGAAATTTTTCTACATTCTTCTGCTTCTCAGAATTTCTTTTGAAATTGTATTTTACTTGCTCAGGAGTAAACAAAAATATTCCAATCCTTTATTGAGTTACTCAGTATTTTCACTATTATATGTGACAGGAGACTGGAGTCTCACAACTGCTCATGACAGTTAGAGGGGACTTATGATTGCCTGTCATTTGCTGGAAATACAATACAGCACAGAGGAAGCAGCCCAGGAGGTTCCTGGAATGTGTGGGACATAACTTCCTGAAGCAGCCGGTAAGAAAGCCTAACCAGGCCCCCTGTTAGATCTGCTGTTTGCGAACAGAGAAATACTGGTGGGAGACGTGAAGGTTGGAAGCTGTCTTGGGCATAAAGACCACAAAATGATAGAGTTCTTTATTCTTGGCAAAGTTAGGAGGGGAGTAAGTAAAACTGCTACCTTGGACTTCCGCAGGGCAGACTTTGACATTAGTTGGGCAGAGTCCTTCAGGAGTTGGCTTTGAAGGACAAAGATGTCTAGGAAAGCTGAACATTCCTCAAGAAGGAAATATTAAAAGGCTAAGGAGCAGGTTGCCCTTGTGCCATAAGACAAGGCAAAGAGGAAGAAGACCGGCCTGGATGAACAGGGAATTTTTGCTGAGAGTCTGGTAAAATAAAGGGAGAGTTTGCCTTCTTTGGCAGAAGGGACAGCCAACTCAGGAAGAGTACAAGGATGCTGCTAGGATATACAGAAAGCAAATTAGACAGGCAAAAGCATAGCAAGAACTGAATCTGGCCACCATTGTAAAATATATTTTTACAAATATATTAAGAGCAAGAGAAGGGCCAAGGAGAATCTCCATCCTTTATTGGATGCAGTGAGGAACCTTAGCACCAAGGATGAGGCAAAGGCTGAGGTTCCCAACGCCTTCCTTACTTCTGTCCTTATTAGTCAGACTGGTCATCCTCAGGATACTCAGCCCACTGACTGGAAGACAGGGATGGAGAGCAGAATAAATTGCCCCAGAGTTCAGGATGAAACAGTCAGAGACCTGCTACTCCACCTAGACTGTCACAAGTCCATGGGGCCAGATGGGATCCACCCAAGGGTACTGAGGGAGCTGGTGGAAGTGCTTGGACACTGTCCATCATTTATCAGAAGTCCTGGATGATCTGGAGAACTACAGGCCTGTCAGCCTGACCTCGGTAGCAGGGAAGGTTATGGAGCGGATCGTCTTGAGTGTGATCACATGGCATGTGTGGGACAACTGGGGGAATCAGGCCTAGCCAGCATGGATTCATGAAAGACAGGTCCTGCTTGACCAACCTCATCTCCTTCTATGGCCAGGTGACCTGCCTGGTGGGTGAGGGAAAGGCAGTGGATGTAGTCTTCCTAGACTTCAGTGAAGCCTTTGACTCTGTCTCCCACAGCATTCTCCTGGAGAAG
>VXAV01000254.1:0-46054 GCA_013399715.1 Alectura lathami
TAGACTCTCCTCTTCCACTTGAGTTTGCCCAGCAGATCCCTTTTCAACCAATACCTAAACTCCTTTTTTGTTTGGCAACCTTTGAGTTTAGGAAGCTGATGCAAATGTCTTACAACTAGTGAAAGCTTAAGCACTGCAGGTTTTGTTCAACTAGATCCTATTTTCTGGTTCGTGTGTTGGCATAAGGGTTATTCCCAGGACAGCCATAATTCATTGACTCCTTTTATAAAGGGTTCCTCTGAAACCTTCAACAAAAATAATCCCAAGATGTGTCTGAATCATTTAAGAAGATCTCAGTGAGCACTAACGGTCTGCTTTCTTGAGCAAAATGTTAATGTGTTTCATGACTGTTGCACTGGCATCCCTTGTAGCACCCTTCCCATGGAAAGAGCACCTTCTGGTGAGATTAATGCGTAAAGACAAACGCCTCCCTGTTGTTTCAGTCTAATGAGGATTTTCAGCTTCTGGATTCCTCCCAAAGGAGCAGCGCAGTGTAGAGCTGTTGGTATAATATTTACAAATTGAGCAGCAGTGCTTCATAAATTTTATTTTTGTTGTTTGCTTTTGTAGCTAGGTGTTGCATAATTCCCAGCAAGTTCAGATAGCATTTATGAGTAGATGTCGTTATTTTCAGACGAGTAATATTACACTTGAAAATAATATTGTTCCTTTTTTTTTTTTTTGTAGATGGATGTTGTTGTTTTTAGGTAACGACTTGCCTGACTTTAATCCCTTGAGACTGTTTCCATTCTAATCCCTTGCAAATTTGTAAAATCTTCCCTCTTGACACCTCAGAGATCATCTGACATCAGCGAAGGTGGATAAGCAGTCCAGTTGTGGTCTCCACGCAAGATGAAAAGCTGTTCTAAAAATTGTTCTACTTGTACTGATATGGAAGCTTAACTTGCGCATCAGAGTTTTATTAATTAGCCAGCAAAAATAGCCAGGAAAAACATGACTAATTATAGTCCTTGGTGTCCTTTTCGGTGACCTGTGCACGCAGGACCGAAGTGTGGGGATTTGTGCTGAAACACTATTGAACATTTGGATATTCTGAGTGTAAATGAGATAAGCGAAACAGGCAGCTCCATGGACCACATCCCTCCTCACCGTGACTTTGAACAGCCCTTTTCCCCCATTAGTGTAAAACTGAAATTCCGATTTAATTCCAGGAGAATATATGTTCATTTTGTAACAAGGTAAAAGACTTCATTTTATCTAGAGCATCGCTTGGGCTTTTCACAGAAAGATTATGAAAGCTATTGTATTAGTCATTGCAAGTACCAGGGGATGTGTTCGCTGTGGCATGTGCGGTGAGTTTACGGGCAAAGTGTCAGCGCAGTTGCATCAGACTCTGCATGTAATCAGATTTATTGCCAGTAGTTTGCCTCCCTGGCATTTGAGGCCAAGGACAGAGTCAGGAAGTAAGAACTGAAACAACAGATAATAAAAGAAAAAAAAGGAAAAAACAACTGTGAGACTGTAGATTACAAAAATAATACTTTAAGGGTGGCTTTTAAAAAGGCTGATTTTGCAGGCTGCTGTCTCATGCTGAGAGACTACAAGTGCCTTACGAGTATCTGAAGAAAACCCTGTCTGTTTTTAAGAACAAAAGAGTTGCTGTACGAAAACCAAATAGAAGTACTTTGCGAAATTGAGCAGATAGCTGTTATACGGAGTGCAACGGGGGGTCAAATCGGGTGCGGCGTTCAAAGCAGGGAGGTCAGTGAAGTAGCAGTGGCTTACTGGAGACTGTACAAAATTTATCCTCACATCAAGATTTTAAGTTGATTAGACATTCAAAAAAGTGTGCAATTGCAATCACTTTGTTCAGTTTCATTAAAAATTTAAGGCATTGTTGGATCTCCTTAGCCCTTGCTTAAGGCTGAGTTGGACAGAAGGTAGTTTTCTAGAAACTGTGTGGAGGATGAAGCCTCCTTGGAGAATGAGCATCAAGCCTATCGTGAACAAAAGCTACTGCGAATGCCGTGTTGGGGAACATCTGCTACGTGCTTCGTTTTTACAGTGTTTTCCTTCTTGTGCAGATGTTGCAGTCCAGAGATGTAGCCAGAACTTAGACTTCACTCTGAATAATAAGACTGTCAAAAATTAAAACAGCTCAAGCCATTACGGTGGTCGTGGTATCTGTTATCTTGACCTTTTTTTTCGGGGAGGCTGTTTTAGGGGCACCTTTTATTCAGACGTTTTCAGGTCTTGGTTGCTGGCCTTTCTTTTCATCATCACTGTGGTGTAATAATGAGCCTGGGCAGTGAACAGAAGCTGCTGGAATTTATTGGTGATGGGACATAAAAGTTGGGAACTGTCACAGGGTTGGCAGTCAGCTTGTGTTTCCTGGTGAGATCCCCTTTCTGTTGAAGATGCTGGTGATCGCTGAAAAGCTGTATGCTGCTTCGGGCTGCTGGCTTGGGGTTGAATCGTACAGAAGCTATCGCACAAGGGATCATGCTCTGAAACGTGTTTCTCGCGTGGTTCAAAGGGCTCAAATAGTTCTTTTGACTTAAAAACCATCTTTGTTCTGAAGTTACTGATGTTTGGCGGTGTTTGTTACTGACATCTCTAAAACAGTCTTTTCCAAGTAAACAACTGAAAACCCTTACTGTGGTGTTTTCCTCGATAAAACCGTAAAACTATGAAAAGGCTGGTAAACAGTTTGGCTGTTTTATCCAGAAAAAAGCATTAGCCCAACTCAGAAACCCCCCACATCACTGTCATTGTGAAGTGGAGGTGTAAAGAAACTTGCTCTGCTCTTTGAAGTGAGCTGTGTGAGCCTGTGATGTAATATGTGTGCCTTTGTTTTTGCAGGCACTATCCTGGTCGACAACATGCTGATCAAAGGGACGGCGGGCGGGCCGGACCCCACCATTGAACTCTCCCTAAAGGACAACTTAGATTACTGGGTGATCCTCGATCCCATCAGCCAGAGGTTGTACCTGAACAGCACTGGCCGAGTTCTGGACAGAGATGTAAGTGTGGAGTTTGTGGCTTGTTTCTTTTCTCCCCATAGACTTTATTTGCGAAATTGTGTATACCTGAAGAAAGTTTGTAAACATAGGAGTTGATGCAGTATAATACCGTCTGTCCCCAGAGGAATGTGAACAGCATTAACTGGATTCTTTGTTAGAACTTTCTAGAAGCATGGTGGAACTTGTCCTATGCACAACAATTATCTGTGGACAAAGACAACAGCCAAGACAGAACAATAGCTGTGTGGATTGGCAGAAATAGATACAGAACCAAATTTGGCTTGTTTATTGAAATAAAAAGCATTTTTGTTTTGCTCTGCTACCTTTGTCTGGGGGGGAGGAGTGCTGCTCTCCCCATGTCCTATGACACTTGGTAAAAGCCTGCTCTGTGTACGTTGGCTTTTGAGATGTAAGAGAAAGCAAAGGACACATTCACTTATTCTTGACATAAACAAATAAAAATGTGCTAGGTTAAGGTTGTTAGTTTGAAAACAAAATTTGTGTATTATGCTTTTTCCTAATAGCATTAAAGAAATTCTGCCAGGCCAAGTGTTTTTTTTTTTTTTTTTTCTAAAAGGAAAGATCAAAGATACAACACAGAAAGGAGTGTTATCTTCTCAAATTTCATTGGAGAGAGATGTTTTTAAAAAAAAACAGACACTTTTTTCACAGTGTTATACTGCAGTATGTACTACAGTTCAGCAGAATCTACAAGAAAAACTGACTCACAAGTGTCTGTAATCAACATGGAAAGAGTGATTTAAAGATCAAGAGTTCTCTTTGGAGTGCATGAGAGTTTTGTTTAATATTGGCTTGATAATTAATTTGTCTTCTCCATTCATTTTGGGATGTTCTGGAAAACAACATGCAAATTAATCCTCATTTCCATTTTTTTTTTTTTTTTTGAAAAAGCTAATTGAACTCAGCTGCTTTTAATTCAGCTTTAATTCACAAACTATTTTGTTATGCGAAGCATAGGTGTGTAGCACAAAACACAGCAGAATGGACATGATGGCCTCGAGACATCCCAGGGCCTCAGGTGCCAAACACCACTGCCTCTGAGATGGGCAGGTGCTGCAGCCCCAGAGTAGCAACAGTCTAACTGTTCTCGTAAATGCTTTACGTTGTTCTGAATGCAGAGAGGCTTCACAGTGCTGTTCTTGGCAAGAAAAAACTCCCATCACAAGGAGATGAATGGGCAGTGTATGTTTACTGAATTTATATACAGGTAATATTAGCTTTACATTAGTTTTAAGGATTATTTCCTCATTTTTACGATGAACTGAAACAAATTCTTTCAATTTGTTAGGGTATTTAAAATATATATATATATTTAAGATAATTGAGATTTTGAATGTGAGCCTTACTGTATCAGTCCTCTGGGGCTGCAATCTCAGTTTAAGTCACAAGTCAAAGAAATGAAAGCAACCTATGAAAACCCAAGTGAAAATGTGAACCTTATGGCATAGACATGATTAATGCAGCTCTTTTCTAAAGGCTGTTTCCAGCCTTCAGAAGCAGGGCTCGTACAAACCCTGTAACAGACAATCATTCAATAGTGCGTGCATTTTTTTTGTTTCATTTGTTTGTTTAACAAAAAAGCTGCATTTCTCATCTCTCAAGTGAAAACTGTGAAACCTAATAGTACCAGTAGAGTTTGGGGTTTTTATTAATTCAATCCTTAAAATTAAATTTTAGATTACAGAGCAGAAATTGGAGTCTGATGCACAAATGCTGTGTGTGTGCATACAGTATGTTTGGATGCTCATGCCGTTTTTCTCTCATGTGCCTGCCTGTCAAGCCTCTGCTGATTCAGATAACCTGGTCTCATTCTTTTTTATTACCTTTCTTGAAAGAAAATCTTTTTAGATTCCATTGATTGATTTCCACCAAGAATGGCAGTACGTTTTTCCAAACAAAATCAGATAAAAAGAAAATTCCAGGCTTCCTTTCCAAAGCTTAGAAACTTAGAAAGGATGAACAGAGACAGAACTGGAGAGGAAGGGAACTGCTAAAATTTGTTAGGATAATTTGTCCCTAGTATGATTTAAAAAATAATAATTATAATGTGTCATTATGTATTTAGATTTATTGCCTCTAAGTGACAAAGCTGACAAGTGTTCATTGAAAGATCTGATGTTAAAACTAAGCACTGGCCAAGCAGAAATGACACGTGACAAGAGTCCTACACTGTCATACCATAGCATAGCAGAGGTGAGAAGCTGCTTTTTCCCTGTTCGCATCCAAAAGACCAAATGACACTTGTCCATCCAGAACATCATGGATTTACATACCTACTGCTACAAACCCTGTGGTTTTCTTAGGCATTACTAACATCAGCAGATAATCTCAGTTGCATTTTAAATTTATTACAGATGGCCTAAAAACTCTGGAATTTTGCAGAGAATGCTAGCTTGAAAAACAGAAGTGACGATAATCAAATCTGAAGTTACCAATTAAGTTTGGTATATTCCTACCTGTGTTAGAATTAGATCCACATCATAGATGGCTGCAGACTTCTGAGCAAGGAGAACCAGCTTCTAGATAATTGCTGAGGAAGATGGGTGTAAAGAGTTTAGGGAGGAATAGATACTTTATATAAGAACTCAGCGAATGCATAAAACCCCCTTCTTTTTCCCATGTCTGCTGACTCTTTGAAAACTGATTAGTGCCACTGTCTGAAGGGTAAAGAAACCATATGGTTCTAAAATCCAGTATAGCAAAACTGGAAAAAATCAATCACTCAGAGAAACTGTAGCATTTCGGATGAGTGAAAGCATAATTATGCAGATATGTAATTATGGTGTAATTGTAAGTCTCAGCGTCTTAGTACAAAAACCTGTTTGCCTCCACTGTGCCGTAGAGTACATAGGCATTTTTAAATTACGCTCCTCAGTTTTTTATTCTCTTGGAAGACTCTGAGGTTAATAAATAGAGGGTTTTTGTTTGGTCCCTTCCCATGCATGCTTGCTTTCTGCTGAGTGTTAGATACTAAATCAAAGTGGAGTTGTTTTTATGTGAATATTGTAATGTTCACTGGAATAAAAACGAGCACTTTGGATCCTCTACGCTTAGAGGTGACCGAGCTGTTTTGAAATCACCTGATAAATGCAAGTCGTAGAATATTGAATTTATTTCTGACTTGACCTTTCAGCTCAAATATTAACCAATCAAAGGTTAAAATGTGTGACATTTTCTAGGTATCTTTCAACAATCAGACAAAAATCCAAGTATGTGCTCTTTTTCCCTGTTGTTCCCAAGAGAGGTGTGAAGGGCTAATCGTGCTCAGGATTTCTAGGTGCTGGTTTTACTTCTGCATGAGCACAATGAGCTAGCAGAGCTCGGTCTGCACGATACAGCTTTGACATGTGCAGGTCTGTCTGAAACAATACAGTGTGACTTGTAGTCAGGACGCTCAGAGAAGTTTTGTAACTCCGGACAGACGCAGTACAGCATCAACCGTAACACAGGTTGGTGGGCTGCAGGTGAGCCTGAGCAGCACTGATGTCAGTGTGACATTTACTCTTCTGTTAGCTCAGTTCGCAGTTTGATTATGTGTTCTCAACATGTATTTTCACTTACAGCCTCCAGTGTCCATCCAGTCCATTGTGGTGCAAGTCCAGTGTGTTAACAAAAAGGTTGGCACCATTATCAACCATGAGGTACGGATCGTGGTGAGGGACAGGAACGATAACTCGCCTCAGTTCCAGCAGCAGCAGTACCACGTGGCGGTAAATGAGGTCAGAATTGCTTACCGTTGTTCCTGTTCCTTCCTTACGTCTTGTGTGTTTGTTGCAAAATGCCAACTTCACTTCTTTTGCTTCTCATTTAAAAACCCAATAAATTCCGTGGCTTTAAAATCCCTGTGTTTGTGTCAATTTGAGAAACACAGCACAGCCAATATACCTAAGTTTTTAGCATGAAAGCTGTTCTTCCCGTTTCCTAACAGTTATGAGGGTAAACATACTTTTCACCGGGTTGCTTATGATACGTGAAACTAGAATCTGAAGCTATGTCTCAATAAGTAAAGCAATGATTTATGTTAAGTTATAGAATGTATTCCTGCATTATGCATCTTTAAAAACATACCAGAAAGTAAAGCAAAGGTATCTATGAGAAACAACTGTAAAGCAAGTAGTTCAGAAGTTATTATGAAAAGTATCAAAGCTTGGTAACGTTCAGTTTATTGCTGCTTATTAAATAAAGCAAAATACTTCAATTCACAAGCATCATCTTCTAAAGAAGAAGAAAACTACGGATTGCGCTTGTCAGTGGTATTTGAAAAAAAAATCCTTTTTTTATGAGCTAGTACAATTTTACTTTGCTTTACAGTTGCATTTTTGATTCTCTTAGGGACTGAATAATCAGCTAGTAACCAGCACAAAGGATGTGTGTTTGAGGTAAACTAGTACCTGGGGGTTTTGTTAACACAAAGTGCAAGTGGGAACATGTGTGCAGAAGTGGGAATGTCCAAACTGAAACTAAGAGGAGAATGGAAAGATTGGTTTGTCTTCTGCGAGTAAAGATGGGAAGAATTAACAGAGAATTAAGAAAGGAAACCTCTTATGTATCAGAGTGATGGCTTTGTGTGTTTGGGAGATTTGGCGTTTCAATGTGTCAGTTAATTCTGTTGTGATCACTACATTGCTTTGAGTGACCAAGCATGCAGGTAAGTGATGTTCAGGAGATCCAACAGTCCCCAAGGAAAGGAGTGGAGGAGCTGGGTTGATGAGTTCAGAACTAATAAAGCTGAAAATACTAAGATAAATGAAGGAAAGCCCCATGTTAATTTTGAGTAGAGATCTAAACCTGAGATAAGGATGTACGGGTGTTTCAGACCTCTTGGTCTCTTGGCTGGAGATGGTGTGGGGAACATTGAGTCAACGTTCAGCTGAGTTTGTACCGGAGCCCTTGTGCCCTCCAGCACTGTAATGCAGAATGACTGCGAGCAGTGAGCCAGCCCTGCTCTTCTTTAGGGTCAACATGAAAAGGTTTTCAGCTCTGGACACCAATTGCTGCAATTGGTACAATTGGTAATTTAATAACTATATAAATTTGTGAAGATTTCCTGGCCTGTGCACTACATCCATTTTCTCTGAATCTAATTTCAGAAAATAAATTAAAGCGATCTCACTTTTGCCAGAATGTTACCTTTTTGGAAGGTTGTTAACCATGGTGCATTGTGCAGTTTAAGGGGACATAAAGGGTGTACTTCTGTGGGAGAAAAATTGCTGAGACTCCTTTCACCTGCATATGAGGCTTATCAGTCGAGTCTGGTTTTATGTAAAGAATTTACCTTCTGAGAAGAATATTTTAAGTATATCTAATCTTTATTAGCTTAAGCCAAAGTAGTAGTAATTACTCATGCGTATTTCCCAACTGCAGAGCTTTATATGTGTGGGGAAAACACAGAATGGACGGTGGTTGAATCTCTCTTGTTTCAGGCACCCCCAGCAGTTTGTGACTGTGGTATTGACTCATTTGAAGTACTGCTCCAAGGCAAGCGCCAAGGGAATACAGGGAGGGAAGCTAATGCCTCTGTATGAGTGTGTGGCTGGCCTTGAGTCTTAGATCTTCATTTATATATCGTTTAAGTTAAATCATAAGGATCTCCCTCCATACAGGTTTCAGCAGTCCCTCCACCAGTGTTTCTTACCACCAGAATTTGGAGATCACAAAAATATGTATCAATGCTAGTCCTCCTTATGCTTATAAATTGTTTTCAAGTTGCTCTTAAATGGTAATTGTAATCCCTGTGTTTTTGCAGGCGTGTTGTAGGGTCGTGATACAAGCGATCAGATCAAGACATGCAAAAGTTTGACAGTAAAACTGAATACGGCTATTATCTCAGTGATGCAGTACGAGGGAAGGAAGGATTTTCCATAATTGGAAGTCCAAAAGGCAGAGAGAAAAATGCACCATTTAAAGTAATTTATATTAAGAAATTCTGCATGTTCCAAATATCTGTGATCATTTATTTTCATTACTATTGGGTAAAAAGCAATCTTGCTCTTTCCACCAGCTGCGGTCCCAATATAATTAGCTTCTTTGTTTCATTTTATCACTGTTATGCTTATAGCTTCTGACAGGGCACCACTGTGCCCTTGAGCAGTACCCAGTGGGTTAATGTTCTCCTTAATTAACAAACAACAAAGTTCACGAAGTATCTCAGACTTTCTGAAAGGTTTCAGTGAATTATTACATTTTTAATGACAGTTTATTCTGCTCATAATTGGCACTGTCCCGATAGTGAATTAAACTACAGGAATGCACTGGCAAGGGGGTTTGGTAGTGGGTTTGGGTTGTGTGGGTTTGTTTTTTTGTTGTTTTTTTTTGATTATTGAAGTTTTTCTGGTTTTAGTTTATTTGTAAACTAAAAGTACAGAAATTTCTCTTACATACATAACACAAAGCAAATCAGAAGACAGCTAGATTTTATTATTTACGGCTACCACACATGTGAGCATCACAAATACCTCCTGGGTTTTCTTGCTAAGATATGATATGGTCTGTGCCCATCTGAGGGCTGGTTCAGGTGCTAAGCAGCTTCTCCTGTCAGCTGCCATGTCTCTGGCTGTCCTACGTGGGGTGAAGAACACACGCCTGGTGGCTTTGTAGCCACGTTGCCATCACTGGTGCTAAACGTCAGGTATAGGCATTCCATGCGTGCTGTTTAACCCGTGTGTGCTTTGTTGGTGTAACGTCTCCCAAAAGCGTCAGGCTTCTTGGGTACAATGACTTCAAGGAAATCCTGTCCAAAATTTCAGCCTTGCGCCTACTCCATAATGTTTTTAGAGAGTAAAATCTAGGGCAAGGGGTTTTCAAAATAGTCAGAACTATTATAAATAATTATTGGTAGGTGTAATGTAAGTCAAATAACCGTAACTAGGTTTTACTTTATTGGGTGGTTTTTCAGTATCAGAAATGTCAGGAGGTAAATCCTATTTTGGAGAAACAGAGTGCTTCTTATGTCAAATGTTCTTTATTTGAACTGCCCACAACGTATAAAATTTGTAAAAGAAGGTGAGGGTTGTTTTAACACCATCATAAATCCCAGTTTCATATGACTTTCATGAAGGCATGGTTTAAAATAAAGCTTCTCTTCTTCCAGAAAGCTGAGATGGAGTTAGGTTTGGTAGGGTTTATAACAAAGTGTACCTCAATTTTTTAATACTTGATTGGTCAGAAAAGGAGGATGTTTATACCCAGTTAGATGAGATCTGCAAAGTTTTCCATGTATGTTCTCTGTCAGTGGCCCTTGCAGATGCTCAAAGAAGAGTATAAGCATGGGGAAACATGCGCAGAGTCGGAGCTCAGCCAAGATCAAGCTGCTCGTAGCTGAAGAACATGGTAGGCCGACGGCAGTGCATGTAATGGCTCATGACCAATTTTCCTTGGCCGTTATCTTTTGAACGCACGTATTTTAGAAGTCTTACTACCAGAAGCATCAGCTAATCTGTTACAAATTTTCCATGTTGTCACAGGCGTCTGTCACAGCATCAGGAGTCGCATGGATCTCAATTCAGAAATACCATGGTAGAGTTTGCTTCATTTTGCAAAGCCATTGTTCGGTTCAGGAGTAGAGAACTTCATCATGAATTGCTCAGTATTTCTAAGTGATAATTTAATCTGAAAGTCAAGCAAAGGAAACATCTTGCGTGCATATGTGTAGTTGTAGGTATTTAGAGGCAGCTGCACACACACTACATGCGCAAATCAGAGTGTGTGTGTGTGCGTCTGTTGTCATGGATATTTAATGTATGCACGCACAGAAAATCTTCATCCTCTGTAGCCCTAATAGTCATGGTAGGGATCTAATGCAGACACAAGATCCATCTACCTAAAGTTAATTGACATTTTGTGCATAAGCTGTATTCAAGAAAATGAGGTTGTAATTAAACTATTGACTAGTTATGATGGTCTGGGTTATGAAACAGAATTGGGAAATAATTCAGCTAGCTCCTAAGTAGTGCTGCTCTGACATCAGAAGTTTCAAGGTATGTTGTCGCTCCTGAGCTGCAGCTGCTGTGCATGCAGCGCAGCACTCCGCAAGCACCAGGGCAGAAACGGGCTCTTGGCCTTCATGTCATGACTGGCCTACTGCCACTGCTCCGAAATGTTGTGGGGTTGAGGATTTTTCATCTTTTTTTTTCTGCTGCTTGGGCCTCGCTGTTTGCCGTTCTTCCTCTGGAGCTGGTCTTAGTCTATAGCAGGTTCCATCACCAAGAGCAAAACGCAGCACAAATCCCAGAAGCAATCAGAGCAGAGAGGTGCCACCATCTAGGAGCTAAGCTGTGGTCATTTAAAGTTGATGCTATGTATTTTCTGTTCGTTAGAAATACTCTAGAGGGTTATTTCCTCTGTTTTTATGTATTTTTATTTATATGTAAATGTCACATCATTATTTGGAAAAAAATCCTGACAATGATGACAATAGCCTGGGGCTGTGTTCAGCCGTGCATATTAGTGACCCAAAGTATTTGGGTATGCTGCAATAACAAATAAAAGTTCTGAAAGTCTGGGAAGCTTACAGTTCGTTTGAAATGGAGAAGAATTAGGCAGCTCAGCTAACACTGAATAGACAAATGTTTTAGTTATTGCCACAAGGGTTTAAGAAACATGTAGCCTGGTACGGGGTCCAGAAACTAAAATCTTGTCCTGCTAAGGCACAGTTCTGGTTGGCTGTGTTTTGTGTTAAACACAACTTATCCAAACACGTGTTATTTTATCTAAATACAGCTTTAATTCTGCATTGTCTGAGTTTTTAGAAGGCTTTTTCATACAGATTTTTCAGATGGGCCTTATTTGAGTGTTTCAAAAGTTTCGGTAATCTCGGTAGTATCTAGGAGCAGTTTTTGTTTGGAGTTGTTACTAGAACACTGTTTGAAGTCAGTGTTACTTTAATACTGTACATAACTTTGAGAATATTTCACTCGTAAACCATTATTGTAGGATTTTGTTTCCTTAAGTTGACAGAGATATGAAGTCTTTGCGAAGTAAGTGTATTTTTTGAACTCAGCTGTCGTAAAACTTTTGCTTTGTGCTTCTGAGAATTTTAACTTGTGCCGAATTTTCTTTGCCTCTGGTGTAATTATTCATATCTTTTTCCTTATGGTATTGAAATAATTAATCTCTGCAGGTAGACATCATCAAAAGAGTATTAGCTCTGAATGATTAACTGTAATTCTTCCTTTGCTCTGCTGTTTAGGGCTGCTGTGAAAAATTATTCATTTTTAACTTCGTAAATAGGCAATAATAGGAAAATTTATTTTCAGAATGTTTTATGGAAGTATTGAACATTCCTGTCTGCATCTGGATTTCTAAGAGACATAAATCACACTGAAGGAAATTTCTAAGCATTAACGTTGTGACTGTGGGAGTGTAAGATATATTGTACGCATTTCCTCTCTATTTGTTTAATGACATTCTTTTGAAGTCTTCCTTGTTTGTTGTCATCGTGGTTCTTTTTCACCACACTGAATTCCCACGGAGATGATCCTACTGTCGCTACTGCTAATATCTGTTTATCTTTACGGTTCCCAATAGTCCGCCTTGCTAAAGATAAGAAACTCACAGTGCTCAGATGTTAGCTCACTCTGTATCTTCAGTCCCTTTCTGTAGGAGATACTGAAGTTTAATCAGGAGAAACAAATTATCAGCCAAGTATTCAGTGAGGTAGTTAGATCTAATGGGAAGTGGGACAAGTGGGGCTCTAGAGACTGAAGTGATGCTTTTTGGAGCTATTTTTGGACCCTGCTGGGAAGAAGCAGCAAACGGAAGGACTGAGACTAGGGACTGAGACTTCCTTAGTCATAGTCCCACCTCCCCGCTCTCCCAGAAGACTTGGTGTTGGAAGTTTTTTCTATTCAGTTTTAACCTGTGAAGAAATTCCCATTGCCAAAGGATGTCCAGGAATCAAGTGCAAGCCTTTACTGGTGACTGAATCTTGCATCTGTCTGGTTTTTATATACATATAATCTCAATTCAGCAATTTCAGTGTAGGAGCACACTTCATGTTGAAGATGTAGCCTTGGGTGCTTCCTCTTGAACGCCCACTCTGGCAGGGTCAGTGGTGGGATTCTCTGCTTGGTTAGATCAGCAACTGAATTATTTCCTTTCGATGTGGGTCTGATTCAGGTATGCAGAATCACAGTGTGGCAGTTCTGTAGAAGATGAGAAATTTGCAGTCCACCATTTAATTTCCTCTGATTTAACTGCTGTAATTCAGTGTTGGTGGTTTTGGCAGATGCAAGCTTTACTGAAGGTTGTTGGATCACTGAAGCCAATGCAGACCTTGTTCACGCTAATAGACGTCCATGGGAAGGATTTTAGGAGCGAAATTCTTGTCAAAATAGAGGGGAGTCGCTGGGGTGAAAGTTCCTATGCCTGGGTTTCAGTGTCTTCAGCTTTTGTTATGTGTGTTTTACACACTTCGATAATATTTAGTAGAAAAATATTCCTTTCATTTCCATTGTATATCTATCTTCCTAGGGATGCCATTCGTAAGGGGCTGCTCACATAAATAATCCTTTTTTAAACAAGAACAGTGGGATTATTATTTACATTTGATAAAGAACAGTCATACATACACTCACATTTTATAGGCTGAAGTGAGTTCTCAGTTCTGCCCTCCGCAGCCGAAAATGGAAAATAGAGCGGGTTTATAGTTAGCTTAATACTCCCAATTCAGGACAAGATCAGTAGTTTGTACAGTAACCTGGAGCATGCTAGAAGAAAACTGGTGGTAGGAGGAGAGTTTTATATGATGGCTATCTAAGAACATCCTGTACGCAAGCGATGTGTTGACGATTTCACACTAAAGCATAAAAATAATCACAGTTTCCTTGCCATTATATGTCCAAAATGCATTCGTTTGTTAAATGCTGGTCTTGATTGAGATTTTCCCTAGCTTTTCCAGTGAGGTATATACGCACTACAGAGCATGCTTTCATGAAGCCGTCTGTAACTCATCAGATTCCTTTCACTTTGTTCTGCCCTGGAAGGCCTCTTCCTGTACTTTGCATTTGGTTTTGGATTTTGCAGATCCTGTTACACAGTGTGGATTGTTTTTTTAGTTACATGGTATTACCAGGTGGCTTACTGCTTTTGATGCAGCACATTATAAGCGTTAGATTTTAGTATTTGCTTTTGTAGTCTTATTTGTTGAGCTACTTACTAAGATAATGGTAGGTTTGTGACTTGCATATAGGAGCAGGTAACTCAGCTGGCTATAGGATCGTCTGGATGGCTACCATGTGGCTTGTTTGTTTGTTTTTTAAGATTAAAAAAAGAAAAAGGTCTGCTGACTGCATTAGAGAGCTTTGTATGAGGCACACAAAGCCTGCCCTCCTGCATGCTCAGGTCCCACCCCAGTTGTTCCGGAGCTCTGCACCATGCCTCCTCACTGGTCCAAAAGGGTGGCAGTGGTCTGTGAGAAAACCCTCATGACTGTGGTGAAAGTGGTGTTGACTGTGGTCAGTTACCACAGCGTGAGACCTCAGTGTGTAAATATCGTGTAGCTGTAATTGAGGAGTGCCTTTCTGAAATGATTACCGGTGGAATCTGGGACATGCAGGTTAGATCTTAGCAGACTTTTTGGAGAGGCTGCAGCACTATTTGACGTCGGAGATCTCAGGCACCACGGTAAGCTGTGTGTGTGCGTTAATTCTTTACCAATTTTCAGGAAGAGTGAGTGATAGGGGATTTCCTTCTGGCTCATTTCTAGTATCGTTTGTATTGTGTGAATAAAACATAGGCAAACTAGAAACCTGTGTATGAGGTTCACAAAGGTCTGCATGTCTGTAGTTGGTGATTTTGGATGCAATGCTGAATCCAAGACTTTATCTTTTGACTTGCACTGTAAGAGCATGCAGTTGTAATTCTGGTGTATACTGCTGCTTCATTTTTACAACTGTCTCCTTTGTTATCGTTTAATGATGTGGTTTACAGCGCTAGAGCCTTTTTATGTTAGCCATCAGTTATCTGCGCCCTGCCAGGATCCCATTACAGCTACTCAGATGAAACAGAGCAAATAACTACTGCAGAGCAGAGTTGCTGGCTGAGTTCAGCAGGAACCAACCATGCACTCACTTGTGAAAAGCAACATGCGTCTGGACACCCTTCAGCTCCGAGCATGTGCCCGTGCCCAGCCGTTCCTCAGCATCCCCACAGCCCTGCAAGTGGTTCATGACACACAGCTCTGGTTTAATACCCTCCGCTAACATGCATGTCTCTGAGGTAGTGGCTTTCCCAAATTCTCCGAAAGCTGCTGTACCAGAGGCACAAGGCAGAGACTCTTGTGCGGCCCCAGCGTGGGAGCACAGTTAGTAGACACCGGGGGGCAGTGGGTCTGAGTGTGAAGTCCGAGGTCAAACATCCTGGTGCAGTGAGAGAACAGCAGCAGGAGCACGGCTCTGAGCAGTGTCTGTGTTGGATGCAGAACTGTTTGTTCATTTGGTCCTGAGACTGATCACTTGCAACGTTTTCTGAATATTAAAATTCAGACATGAGAAGTCCTAAAAAAGTTGTGTTTCTGTCGCTCATCTCAGTGGGTCTCGATTTCATGTAGCATGTCTACCCTAGGATATTTATAAATCAATTCAATTTCAAAATATAATTTTGGGAGCATTCAATTGCTGCCAACAAAGCATTGGAGAAAGAGCATCGTTCCTGCCTGTGTTCAAAGCCATGAAGCTGTGTGTTTGTGTGTGTAATGCTTATCTGGTGCTATTCACATTGTCATGGAGACACCCTTAAGTACTGTTTGCTTTTGCAGGCCATCATAATTTTCCTTCCTTGGTCTGAAAAAGTAGCTTCTAGTTACTTTTATCTATTTATATTTATTTCATGAATGCTTTTTTATTTTCATCTTCACCTTTTTAAAACAAAGGGAGCTGCCCTGTTGCAGAGAATCTGTGAAATAAGAATGGAAATTTGTTTCACTCTGCCTGACCCTTGGCATCAGTTTAAGTAGAGTTTGAGTATATTGAGTCTAAATATTTGTTCATTCGTGGCTTTCCAGGCTAAATAAAAAGCGGAGGGATGTCCGCCTTGCTTTACAGACTAGAAAAATGGGAAAAGCACTAGAAAGTGTTTTTCAGAAATGAATCCTCTGTTGTTTTTTCTATGCCTTAGGATTTTAACATGCAGTTTTCTTTTCTTGTCCTTGCAGTTGACTCCAGTTGGAACAACCATTTTTACAGGATTTTCTGGAAACAATGGTGCTACTGACATTGATGATGGTCCCAATGGCCAGATAGAGTACGTCATCCAGTACAATCCTAATGACAAGGTGTGTGCCTCTACTTCCTTTTCATTCTTTCTGTCTGTGTGTTTATATTATCTATATATGTAGCAAAATATATTTCTATAAATGTATATATAGTATATATGCTTGTCATGTACATGCTGACTTTGAAACAAGAAATGAGTAAGAGGTTGCTGTGGGACATTTTATAAAGGAATTCTCAACTTGAAAACTTACTTCCTGCTGTAGATTATCCTTTCTGCCTGCGAGTCTTGCTTACCCCATAAAGTCACCTGAATGCACCTTCGCTTTCATTGCCATGCTAACATCAGCCGTAACACTTGAGCATCGGTTGTTGATAATCCCTGCTTTTCCAGTGGTGTTCACATGCCTGTCTTTTTGGCATGCATTTTCACTCTGTGATAAGTAGGTGTATTTACTCCTGTGCACTTGCACTTAATGGATTCATACCTAGGAAGCAGTCACAGTCATAGCTGAGTTACTCTCAAAAGAGACGTTCTGACTTCTAATACGGAGCCATTTATATCTTAAAATAAGAAAAAAAAAAATGAAATACATATTATTAAAATAGTGACGATCCCTACCTGTTATCTGTGCAAATATAGCATTTCAGAGAAAAAAAAGCTTAAAGTGTTAAAGCATAAATTTTTTATTTCCAGGTTCAGATGTGTAAAGTTTTCTAACATATGTTTGTACAAGCAGTCTATTTCAAGTGTCCATATGCATCTTCTTTGCAAATTCAGCTTACTTTGGGAATCCTTTTTTGTAAACTGAGATCTAAGAGCGCTGTTGCTGGATCAGGTGGTGTGATAATTTAAGCGTGCTAACCTGATAAGCTGTTCATCCCACGGATAATATAGATGTTCAAGTGAGAAAAAAGGTATCTAGCATACAGACTTAGTAACCTCTCATTCAAATTCTCTACTGTTCCTTAAAGGTAATTTGAGGAGAAATCATTTTGTGGGAAGACAGCAGTCTGTGTTTAATTGGAGGTATAGGCATGCAGGTGGTGATTTCATTTGCACCATTTAAGCTGTGCCCCTTATAAAGGCTTTGGTCTCATCTCCACTGCAGTCAGTGAGAGGTTGAAGAGCAACTGAATTACACTTAGTGCTTTTATTGTTGTATATATATTTTTTCTCCTATTGTATTTTTTCCCCTAACCTGTAGTACTTAAAAGAATGGCTCAAATAATTTCTTCTTTCTCAACAAGGAATATGAAAATGCTTGTCATAGGCGTGAGAAAATATCTTTTCCAGATAAATTCAGAAACTCAGACTTGAAGATGTTTTTAAAAATTGAACATCTAGCATGCTTTAAAGATCTCTGTATCCTGAAAGCAAAACAAAAAACTCCAAACTGTTAAATTATTGTTCATATCCGTTGAAATATATTGCACCCCAGTGAAATAGAAGGGCTGCTTTGGAGTTAATTTAATTTTACGTTCCAGCATTATATTGCTGACAAGGCATCCTGGGAAATCATGCTGAAGGATCTCCCACAACCCCACTGGCCTCAGGTCCAACAGAGAGTTTGTATAACCGCTAAGGGTGGGCATTGTAGCGTGCCCAAGTGGTTTGGTCTAGTGTTTTGCTACAAGAGGAGTTAAAAACATTTCCTGTGTTTTTTCCTGTTTACCTGGAGGAGCCTGATTGTTCTTTTTCTCCCAGTGACTGTGTAGAATAGCAAGGGACTTTGCTGTCTGGATCAACTTCAGTGCAGTTAGTCACTCCATTGCCTTACTTCTGTTGTATTCCAGGGTGAATAAATCTGCTTCTTGTATCTGATAGCCTTTATGCATGTCGTATTGCTTTGCCTAGCAATGCATTTGGAGCGTGGGCTTGACAGAGGTGACTCGTAAGCTGCTTCGTTTCTGCTAGCATCCTGCCAAGAACATAGTGCAAAACATCTGCTACAAGTGAATTTTCTGCCTTAGCTTGGGATAGAGTTACCACACTCATAAAGGATTTGTACAGCTTAGTGAAAAATATCTGTTCTTCTAGGGTCCTCCTGTGTAGTGTGTGGAATATGCCCAAAGTGTTGCTTGTCACCAGTGACTTAGTGTGCTGCTTTTGAAAAAGCTGTAATGCTGATAAGTTTCATTAGAGACCAATTAGCCATTAAAAAAACCCTGTAAATAATAGAGGTGTTATTGTAGAATTCAATTTAGCTTAAATTTTTTGTTCTTCAATTAAGGAGGTATATACAACTCAAGTAGAAAACTGAATGCAGAGTATGCTTGACGTTGTTCTGGTCTCTTTAGCTGTTGTCTAGGCTGATGCTGTAAAATTTTTCTTGTCTCTAAAAAGCTAAGGATGAAGTCGATTAATTTGCTTAAAAAAAAAAAAAAAAATCATCCAATGCAGAATGGTTTTTAGATCTCTGAGAACTGTGTTTATACCTGAAGGTTAAGACAAAAGCATCCTTAGAACAAGTTTCGGACTCCATCCTTTCCAGGTAATTTGTGCTGAGATTCGTGGTATTGTGTTTGGTTAGGATGCGGAATTAACCATTAGAGTTTGTATAAAGGTAGGGATATGTAGTGGTGTGTAGTGCATTGCAGCCTTGTTACAAAGGCAGATCACCACCTCTCCTGTGCACCTGCACCAGTGAATAGCGGAGCTGCGGGAGTTACTTTTATCCTCCTGCTGGAGCCCGGGAGCATAGCCCAGCAGCACCACCAGCGCTTCTTGTTAATCCAGTTTAACGTCGGTGGGAAGGGTTGTGGCTCAGGCCGAGTATAGGGATTGTAGAATCATCAAGTGGCTGGGGTTGGAAGGGACCTTAGAGATCATCTAGTTCCAGCCCCCCTGCCGTGGACAGGGCTGCCAGCCACTAGCTCGCTAGATCCAACTGCCCAGGAACCCATCCAGCCTGGCCTTGAACACAGCCAGGGATGGGGCATCCACAGCTTCTCTGGGCAGCCTGGGCCAGCGCCTCACCACTATCTCAGTGAAGAATTTCTTCCTGATGTCCAACCTAAACCTCCCCTCCTTCAGTTTTAGCCCATTCCTCCTTGTCCTACCATTATCCCACCCGTGATATCGCCGACCCACCAGTGACTTGGTGATAATTTCCTTTATGGGCAGTTTTAGATCTGGCCCCAGGAAGTGATCCTCACCATCCTGCTGCCTCTGGCCTTCAGAAAAGTGGACATTTCACCATTGTAAAGTGGGTGAATGTGCTGTGTACAAGGGCTGCTGTACAAAAGCACTTTGGTATTTCTTTTTTGAAGCTTTTCAGGGAGACCCAGGTCTATTATCTTGGAGTATGCAGGTGACTAAGCAGTGTCGTTCTGCCAGAAAGCACAAAGGAGTTCTTGATATTCCTGACTTGGTGCGCATGCTGGCTGAGTTCAGTGTTGGATGGAAGCGCGGCTGCGCTGCACTGATGTTTTGTGCATCTTCTAATTGCCTTGGGGGTTTGGACTGCAGCAGAAACAAATGGAGTTTGCATAACAGTCACAGGGATGTGTACGGGGTGATTAGATTGGTACAAATGTACCAATCTAATGTGGTACCTTCAAGAGCTGTAGCTCCCCCCGCCATGCCATGTATTTATCCAAACGTATTTATCCAAAAAGCAAAATGCCAAACTCAGTCATAAGCAAACGGTGGCTTGTGTTATTGGCAGAGTCTGTGATGGAGTTCGCAGTGCGCATCCACAGCATGGCAAATTTAACAATTATAATCATGTAATTGCTGGAAATAATACGATTTATGCAGATGTTTGTACTTGTAGGGGGGAGAAGGCCTGTTAATGTTATCTGAGGTAAGAGTAGTACTTTGTACCTCTGCAGTGTTTCCTTTTGAGGGAATTTGGACTACGCCACAGCCAGTACCCATACACCATACTTCAGTGTTAGGGACATTCTCCACTGGTAGATTTAAGCAAGGGAAGATCTTGATGCGGTCAGTTGGATGGCAGAACTGGAAGCACATCTCACCTCTGAAAGTGGTGTCCGTACCTGTAATCCTCCCTCAAAATGGGTGATTTAACAGAGCAAGTGTGTGTACCCCAGCAGTGCCTCCCTGTCATTGGGTGCCACTGCTTCGTAATCTGAATCTGTTTAAGCAAATGAGCAGCACAGATGGGATTTCACCTGATCTACCCTGAAATCTGTATTTATCGGTGTATGACAGTGTGCACAACTGTCGCTGTGAGCTGGCACCTGATTGTGTAGATTTGATGTTTACAACTTTGTCACCTTCGTAAAAGCCAGAATAAAGAGGAGGATGGCAAGGATTTCTTAGCCTCTGATACCTGATAGTTTTCAGAATGGTGAGAAAAAGTAGGAGAAGGTGAGTTGAACTCTGGAGACCTGAATTCCCTGCAGATGAATAAGGAAAGGCTGTTGGAACAACGGTGTACATTCAGCATGGCAAATCAGGAAGAGACAGCATAGTTAGACTGGAGTTCATGGTTAGAAGTAACAAGCTATAGGCAAACGGTCAGGATTCTGTTACATACAGAATAGTTACTGTGAAGTTCTCATGAAGCATGTTGGGCAGGGAGAAAACAGAACTGTTTGACCGCTGTAGTCTGAAAAGCATATGCGATTTTGGTATGGCATCCAATAGGTCATCTCATTGTGGCCTATGTGAAGTGTGCTTTGACTTTGAAACATGTTCAATTTTGTCACACTGTCTTAATTTTTGCAGACTTCCAACAGGACCTTTGATATTCCTCTCACTTTGTCTGGAGCAGTAGTTCTACGGGAGAGACTAAATTATGAGGAAAAGACTCGTTATTTTGTCATTGTTCAAGCAAATGTAAGTAGAGATCTCATAATGGCCATTTATGGTTCTTATTTAGGTGGCCTTTAGGTTTCTAGATAAAGATTTTTCCAAGGAGATGAAAAGTGTCTCTGAAATACCAGATCTGATGCGCTCTTCTCCTGAAGACCTTTTTTAAGATGTATCTGGGTACTTTGTGTCGCTGAAAGCTTAAACATGTCATTACTGGTTAAAAAAGCTTGCTCAGGATGTGTAACAAAACAACCTTTTCGGCACAGGGAGCGAGTTGCTTATTTGAAGTACAGCCCGTGCAGAAAAGTGCATTCTAGTGTCACTAAGTGTTCATTTTCTAACACATCTAGCGATGCTAATTTGATGTCAAATGAGTTAAATGGATACAATTCACTTGTATCCTTCAGGTTTGAAAAGCAGTTTTCGATAAAGAGGTGATTTTTCTTTCAAGTCGTATTGCGTGGTTATATAGAGGTTTTTACACGGTGGCTAGCAGTGGATAATGCATGCCAGGGAGAAAAGTGATGTTTAAACTGTACCTAATGCATCTGTCATTGGAGAATTTTTTGGTGCCCTTGAGGGCTGTGAAAGCTTTTTTCACTTCTTGTCCTTCTGATAATGGCTGAAATGAAAACTTTTCCTCTGTTGTTTACCACTGTTGTGGTACTGCTTCATTTGTGGGGAAGGTGAGGGTGCTCTAAAGCAACTTTAAGATAGCTTTATGATGTTATTATTTCACTTCTCTACGTATCTTGTGGCATGTTCAGCATTTTGCTGATAGAAGATCGGCTCTGAGGGTGTCTCAGTGCTCTTACTTGTGTGTTTGAATCTTTAGAAAATTAAAGGCTGTAGCTCTGAGGCTGAAGTTTCCTAGAATCTGCACGGTTGGAACGGTTATACATCTTGCCCTTACCTTTACCTTTAAACTCTGCTGCAGATTCTGGTCGCACAAAGTCTCACAAAATGTTACTCGTTTGCTCCTCAGGACCGAGCCCAGAATCTTAACGAGCGAAGGACAAGTACAACCACGCTCACAGTGGATGTGCTCGATGGGGATGATTTGGGACCAATGTTTCTTCCGTGTGTCTTGGTGAACAATACTCGTGACTGTAGACCTCTCACCTACCAAGCGACCTTGCCAGAACTGACTGATCCTGTAAGTCCACTTGATTTTTGTACGTTTTGAATGTTTGTTTCATAACCAGCTGTCTTCCTTTTATGAGGACACAGTTGAGAACTAGAACTAGAAAGCCTGTCTATTCTTTATGCCAGGTTGTATGTGCTAAACAGGTCAAAACGGGGGGCGAAACACATGTAGGAATAGATGATAAAATTCTAGCTGCGATACAATGGTACATTACTCACTGCAGGGGCTGAGTCTTGCTGAATTTTGGTAGAATTGTGTGATTACTTTCCCTGATCTGTCCACATTGTGCTCTTGAAATATCCTGAAGTAGCACTTTGGAGAGCAGACTTGACATGTTGCCCTGTTCAGGATTGTTACAGACATCAGATAAAAGATTTTTAGGGGAGGAGGCATTAGTCACTTGTCCCTGGCAAGGCTGTTTGTTGTTGTATCTGTTGTCCATCAAGAGGCGCTGAAGAGCAGTGTGTGCTGATCCCGTGTAGGTGCTTTCACAAAGTGTGGTAGTTAGTGCATCAGTTGGAATAAACGTGATGGTCAGTCATTTCACTCTGGAACACACCCAGCGGGTCATACAAAGAAGAGGTGGGAGCTGTATAAAATCTTGATGCAAGATGACGCTAATTCCTTTTCCCTGAAGATCTTCTTGGTATGCCGAAGGTGTGCATCTTCATAGTGGGAGAAATACTCTTCAGCTGGCGAATTGGTGGGTTTCTTGACTGATGGTGATAAACGTCTTTTGGTTTGTATACTTAAGAATACGAAAAGGACAAACCAGTTGAAGCGCTGGGCCTATCCCCCATGCAGTCAACACTGCCATTAGGATCGCTTTGACTATTGACATGGAGATCGTGGTTTTCCTTTCTCATCTCAGCACGCTGTCTCTGTCCTGCATCCTCTGACCAGGGGCAAGGGGAGGTTGAGGCTCAGAGTTTGGAGATTCTTGCTGTTCGTACTTGTCTTGCTGTCCCGTGCCTTGCAGAGTTTTGCCATACCAGAAGTTATGGCATCCTGCTTTGTCTGGTCTTGGGTTCTGTTGCAAATGTGCTTGAGCAGGGATTCTGAGCACTGCAGCCGCCCTGCTTGGTTGACTCAGATGGTGCCCTTAGCAAGTTTCAAAATCTCTCACAGTCATTTTGTGCATTTTAGGACAAGCTGAAATTGTCTGTGATGTGTGGCAGTTCATCAGTTCCTTCTGTTCCGTTTAACAGTACAGACTCTGGTTTTATAACCAGTACAGTTTCAAGGAGGTGAAACAAAGCTTACTGCAGTCACAGTGTTCATTTAGTGTGCTCGCTGGGTAACGAAGGGCTGGAGCAGGGAGGCGGTGTAAGTCAGACTGGACCCATTGGCAAACTGGAAGGAGATTGGGTCTTAGAGGCCATGTGCACCTCTGAAGGAGGTCATTTCTCTGTGCTGGAGAAGCTCTTCCTCACAACTGCGTCCGTATTTGTAAGAGGCAGCAAGGCTGGAGCCTTGATATTAAGCTTATAGCTGCAGAAAATCAATGGGGAAAGGGAGGGACATCCCATATTTTGATGTTATTACGCTGATTTAGACTCCTGTTTTTCACTTCTACACTTTGGTATTTCTAACCGCGGTAGCTGATTCTGACTTCGTCAATAAATGCGTTTACTTAGGATTTTAGATCGATGTGGCTTGGGCACGACATCATTTTGAGGTAGCTGGGCAACCACACATAATTTCCCAGCTCAGTGTGTGGCCTCACCAGGGTTAGCGGAGTACCCAAACCGGGCAGAGAATGACAGATTATGACCCTGTTTTATCCATGCACATTCAGGAGAGTTCCCAGTGCAGAGGCAGGTAAGGCAATAATTATGAGTAATCAGCGTTTGGTTATTAATTGTTTGTTTTTTTTTTTTTTTTTACGTATTTAACTTAGGGCAAAACACAGGTCGTGTAATTTTCCTGAGGCAGCTATTGCAGATGGGAGGAACTCAGCTCTTTGTGCGCTCCTGGCCTTGCTGTGGACAGGCATGTGCTAGGCACTAGAAGACAAAGCAGTGCCTGCCATGAGTGCTAGGAGAAATCTGACCAGTGATTAGTTCCCAGTTGCAAAATAAATTCTTTTAACTTCAGAAGCTACAATCTGTTCAGGTGTCAGCTTTTTTTTGTTTTCTTTTTGGCTGTTTTGCATCAAATTGCACCTTGAGAAATCCGATCTGTGAAATGAGAAACTGGTTCTGTTGATTAAAATAGCTGCTATTTGCTCTTTATCTTTTCGTAGTGCTGCAGCTCCTTTCGTAAACAGAAGTGCAAGAAGGATGTTTGTACTCCAAAGTTTTACCTTGGTAGTTGAAATATTTACTTGACTTGTGAATTACAATGCGTTTAGACGATAAGGATGATAAACAAAAAGACTCAACTACTAAAACACACATTTGTCCTGCGAACTGCAGTGTGTGGTAGGGTGCAGAGGCCCAGGCTGAGTGCACTACCCACAGGCTGGCAGGGGATTGGCGGATGGATGCTCCAACCTGATGAGTGAAGCAGCCTGGGCAGAGGAGCTTGGTCAGAAGCTCTTTGGAGGTTGGGGCACGATGTCAAATTGTTGCATTACAACATGTAGACGTGACCTGTTTGAGTCTGTAATGATGCAAGGCTCCACCTACGGTGCCAGGTTGTACAGAAGGTGACGGGGGCCACTGTACTCCTTAGAATGATTTATCTCTAGTTACTCTGCAGTAGCTGTTTCTAGTTCTTTTTTTAAAGATCAAAATCGACTACCCTGTAATATTTGAGTCTTCCAGCAAGCGTGGCAAATAGAACAGAACGGTACTTGTTGGTTTTTTTTTTTTTGCTTGTTTGTTTGTTTTGTTTTTCTAATGGTAGCTACTCTGTAGGCTAAAGGACTATTTTTAGTCCAGCATCATAGTTTATTTCTTAATTGCTTTTTCTGTATTTTACAATGAACATGAAAAGGAATGTTAATGAATCTTGAACGAAGCATGCGGAAGCATGGGATATTCAGAAGCATTAGCTTGAAAAATCCTGCTCATTAGCTTGAAAAGTCTGCTCAACTGAGGCCTAAAATGAAGCGTGTATAAGTAAAGAGTATTTAATGTAACTGGTAAGAAAAGGGTTTGTTTGTTTGTTTGTTTTTTCAGTCTCACAGGATTAACAGGCTTTAGCTGGCCTCTGCCCATAAGCTTCCTGAGATAAATAGTGTTTTCTTGCCAGGTGTCTTTCCTTCACAAGCTCTAAAGCAGTTCCATACCGTGGCAGTGAAGGTGCGCTAAGTCAGCGGGGTGCTGCTTGTTAACCAGCTGAGCCTGGCCGCAAGGCGGGGCGTGCATCCTTGCTGGTTCCTGGTTTTGGGACTCTCACTTCTGCAGGACCATTACCAACCATCTACTGTAATTAATGGCCATCACAGACTCATTAGGGCTGTGATTGCTACTGAGGTAACAAACAGCAGTGCCTGTTGTAAGGTGCTCTTGCAACTTTGTAGAGGAAGCAGAAGCTCATCCTCCAGAGTGATCAAACTTCTGATGAGCTGAGAGCATGTTAGCCATTCTGAATGTTTTATCCTGTGCAGGGTGAGTGGTGAGAGCTGAACTGCTTAACTGCTGCTGGAGCTCAAACAAAGAGCTAAATTAACAGCCTGTAATTCACACCTAGATTATTTGTGGCTTTCCCGGGTACTGCACCTGTTGCATTTGAGGCAGAAGTTCCTAGGGAGGGGAAAAGAGTTTGAACTGTTCTAAAATTCATGGCAAAAAAATTTCTTTCAGGAAAGATACCAAAGCTCATGATAGAGCAGCAATCAAAGTCATTATTTAAAGTTCTGTCTCATAATACAGATGCAAATCCTTTAACTTAATTTCCTTCAGGAGAATGCGAAGGATAGCTTCAGTCGTGTTCTAAGAGGAGCTGGCATAAACCTTTCAAAAATGCAAGTTCCACAAGCCGAGTGAAGTGCCTTACAACAAAAAGCAGTGTCTGTCTGTGACAGATGAAAGGTTCTGTGCATGAACATCTTGCTTAATTAGACCAAATACTGCTCTGTTTTTCCTAATTGTTACTGTCCTACTTTCTCTCCAGGAATGGATTTACTGTTGTTAGCTAAATTTGAGTTTCTGAGAAAACCTTGTTTGGTTTTCTTGCCTTGTTTTATGTTTGCTTCTGTTTTCTGTGGCTGATCAGCTCTAGTAATTAATTGTTTGTCATTATCTCAGGAAGACTTCAGTAGGCAAGCATATATTAACAATATGCTCAAGTCAGTTCAGTAAATTGTATGTTAAAAAAACACAGTCTCATGAACATCTCAGCATTGGAGGGGTGCCTTCTCCTGCCTCTTCCTCCTTCAGTGTACTCTTGATGTACTTACATTGTGAAGGTTGTGTCCATTTCTGTGCCCAGATATTTTCCATCATCATGCAAAAGACTGAAAGTCAATTAGCAGTAAAGTAGAGATTAGGGATTAATCAGCTGCTGGGCTGATTTTGCAACAAACGGATTCATTATCAGGTTCCATTGGATAATCACCAGCCCACATGAAGACTCATGTTCTCCATGACACCTGCGAGGCTTTCTTTGTGCTAATTCAAGATACAGCACTTGAAACAACGAGCTGCATCATGGAACATTGCTTATTAATGCACCACCGACGTGTCTGTCTACACAGAAAGTATTTATTTTTGTACTAATTATGCTCAGAGTCCTTAGGAGTTGTCAGCAGGGACCTTGCCAAGTCTGTGGGCTCTGCTGCCCTGTGGAGCAGCGAGGCGTGAGGAGATGGGTCTGAGCCAAGGATTGCTAGCTGAAAAGCAACAGCCAAGGAATTCTCCAAATAGCAGTGCACTTGGGGGGGAAAACTAGATGTCCCTTAGACGGCCCCAAGGCTTTATTTGTATGAGGAAGCTCTTCAGTTGGATATTTTTATTATTATTATTCAGAGGAATAAAACTGGACTTTTGATCAGCATCTTGTGGGGTCTTGTGACAAGCGGTTTTGAAACAGTTGTCAGCTGACTTTTGATGGTGAGGTGAAATCAACAGGTTTGCTCTACTGTCACAGAAATTGAGAGTTCTGTGGTGATTTTTTTTCCATTGCAGAAATAACTCTTGGGTTTCGAATACTTCATGCAAGGGAAAAAAATTCATTGACTTTCATGTATGCAAAGCATAATAAACCATCACCATTAGCACGCCTTGTTGATCTGTAGTGTTCAGAGTTGGAACTATTCAGTAAATGCGTCAAAACAGCGTATCTTGACAGAAGGTGCAAGTACATTTTACTTGGGATTGTGAATCACTTGCAGAATTCTAAGTTACCAGTGAAGACGTGTTTGCATCAGAGCGATAGTTACGCCAAAAATGACAGGTTCTTTTTAAAACTTGCCTTTTATCTTTCCATTTCTTGCTTGAATTCTAAAGCCAATCACATTATTATTATTTTTTTTTTTTCTCCAGGCTATTTCCCATTCTCCTGCAGCATTTTAGCTCAGCCTCATACAGTGACATAAGATAGCAATGGCAGTAAATTAACTTTCTCCAGCACACTGCTGTTTGGCGGTTATTTGCATTTATTGTTTGGGGAATTTGGGACTGGCCCTTTACGGTGCCTTCTGGCCCCTGTACCCTATTGCAGTTGGGAGACCAGGAGAGATGGAGGAAATGGGTTATTCTGAGAGTGTGGGAGATGGAAATGCTGTCAGAGGGACCAGAGGTTGCAGCAGTACAGGAAAGGCTGGTTTTACTGCAGCGGGGAACAAAAAGGAGTTGGCTGGAGGAGAGATTTCATCCTTGGAGGTGCTGTAGGGAACACAGGACATCTCCTAGGGAACCAGGTTTGATCGCTTCTGTCCAACTCAGATCTACCCCTACTACCTGTGGCTCATTAATATTACAGTCATGCTGTTTGTTCAGAGGCTTTGAGCGTGAATATGACAGCCACATGAAGCTGTTTCAGTGCTGTTCCTTGCTATGTGATTGTACAAATCATAATTCTTTCCAGAAGGGTCCTTGGAAATTTTCTCATAGAGGCATGTTAATGTAAAACTGCAGAACAATCAAACAAAACCCAGATTATTGAAACAAAGCTGTGCAGAGAAGTGTCTGAAAGTTTTCCCCACTTTAGTAACAAAAATAGAAGTTCATCCAAATGTTCAATTTATTTAATTTTGTGTTTATTTTTTCCTGTAGGAAGCATGTATAATGAAACACATTTTGTCCATGAAATTGAAGAGGAAATGACCTTCCCTGAGATCTGAGAGTAACATACAGTCCTCAGAATTAGGCACAGGAAAAATTCAGTCTGAGTTTGTAAGAATGTGTGTGGTTAAATTAAGTTTAATAAAAGCCTTTAAGCCTATAAAGGTTTTTTCCTGTGTGAAAGTTAAAATCTCATGGAAAAGCAGGAATGCTCATCCCTGATGAAGGTGATTTTCATCTTAAATTTTCTTTTAACCGTGACTGCTGAAAGGCAGTGTGCGTGGATGAGGGGACGAACAGCCAAACCCCATGAAGCTCAGCATCAGGTCAGATGGAGTTCTGACTTGCCAGCCCAGCTGTGAGATTGGCCACATCCCAAACTGCAGGTGTTCATGATGTTCATGGCTAGTCTAGGAGCTGCTTAGTTTCTGAAGCAGTTGTATCTCAATGTGCCTTTTTTTCCTTTTTTTTTTTTTTTCTCATATATATATGACAAGGATTTGGAATCTTTTATTGAAACATAGTAAAAGAGACTTGCAGGCCTTTGGCTTACTCCATAAGCCTGATGAGCTGTGCTTATGATTTAGTTACAAGGAGCACCAGGAAATTATTTGAGATTTAATTGGTTTGTAATTATTTCTTTCTGAGCAAAATAAATGCTCTCCAGTTTTGAGAAGTAAATGCTCTGACGTTTTTTGCTTGCTCTGTGAAGCACTAGGGATGCTGAGGATCCAAAGGATGTCAGTCTTGGTGTATTTAGGCACCTGACCAGCTGAGTCCGTCTAACCACACATAGCGTGCCGGGGTTTCCATGCTCTGGTAGGGGATGGTATTGGCATTTCATCCTGGAATTAAGCTGTGGTTGAGCACAATCATGTTTGCTGGCACCACTGAACATTTCAAGTGTGGCTGGGGTTCGTGGCTTTCATCAGTAGAAGCACGTTTCTCTTTCTCCCGATATTTTTGGCAAGGAAAGAAGTGACCCTTCATTTTGAGTAAGTGGCTGTGCAATGGTACCTGGCATTTAGACCCACGCTGAAGTTGGAAGCATGTCGGGGCACTCTAGGAAAGGCTGCTGGCTGTTTGTGGTGCCTAGCCTGGTGGTTATGTTCTCTCTCTTGATTAGGAGTTTTATTCTTTTTTCTTTCTTTTTTATTTATTTATTTATTTTTTTTTACCTGTCTGATTCTTTATCTCCTCTATGTCAGAAACTCATCTTAGCTTTGAATACCGATGTGTATTTCTCAGTAATCAAGGCATGGAACAACAGCAAATTCCGTATTAATGTTCTGTGTTCATCTTTGACTGCCTTCCCGTTGCCTGAGGCTCTCTCTTACATTTACCAATGATGAATCCCTGCATTCTTCACACCTGCTGGTTTCACGGCTTGATGGAATGAGAAGTAAGCATGCTTAGTTGTTAAATAAATGTTTAGTTTGGAAGAACAACTTCCAACAGCCGGAGTTCCTATACAGTCAGTATGACATCAAATGTTTGAAGGTGAAAGCTTACATTTTGTTACAGATTTCTGCAGCTGTTCCCTAATAAATGCAGGAGCTCCGGATCGTAGAAAATTAGGCCCTGTGTGTTACAGGGTAGGATGTTTTGGTTTCACCATGTACACGTTGCCCCCATTTCCATATGGACTCCTCGTATGTAATACCATAACCATTCTGCATTTAATTCACAAATACTCCTATTTCTGAGTGAACGTTAGACTGGATAGCACTGGGAAATCTTCATTTGCAACCTGAAAGGTTTATTTACTTTCTTGTTTGTGTGTTATATATTGGAGTGTTTATTTAGAAAAGCGTGGCAGTTGTTGGTGTGCGTTAAAGTGGAATTTCAGAGGAAAGATAGTGTGTGCTTTCAGCTATTGAGCTGAAAGATAAATGGGGTCCTGTGTATTTAAAAGCCAAAAAGAATTTGGTAGACAGCAGTGGCATCACTTAGCTGTGCTACATGAGCTACCCAGAGAAATGCATTAAAAGGGGACAGTATCTGTATGCTCTTGGGTTGTGTCTTACTGAGGAAATGAGAAGAGAATCTCTCTGGTGCCTGAGGCTTTGAATAGTCCCTTTGCCACTGGCTGAAAAATGAGCAAATTGACCCATTTTTCGGATATAAATTTTTCATTAGCAATTGAGGTGAAACCTGAGACTCAGATTAGGAAGGAGAAAATGAAGATTGATTTCTGTGACAGGTATGCATCTGTTGGTGTAATTTTTATTGAGAAGGGCAAATTGTTGTGGCCAAGTTGATTTCGGTATAGTTGAGCAGCAGGTAGCAATTTTTCTAATTAAATTTAAGCATAGATGCATGATGAACTGATAGGCAATCTTGAATTGCTTTGGAAGTTGGGAAGCAATTCAAAACCAATGATAAAATCCTCCCTTGGGTGCAATTTCCTTCTGACATGTATGGGTAAACTTTCCATTTGCATTTCTTCACTCTTTTCACTGTAATTACAGCCATACAGAAGTTATCTGATAATAAGTTCAAGGTAATAGACAACGTTAAAGAAGCAGTAGAGTTCACAGCAGATTTGCTAGTGTAGTTTTTTATTAAATAACTTGATACCAGTGATTTGAATTAACTATGGATATGACCCTTTCAGCAGAGTCAAAATGGGTGGCTTTGATAAGCTATTGATATCTGCTAGTGTATGATAAGGAGTCATAAAAGCAGTTTTAAGTCTTCTGTTAGGATTGAATGCCTATCTTCCATATGCGATCTCTTGATAAGTAGAGCCTTTTTTTTTTTTTCAAATTAAACAATGTCACTAAAAAGCAGTGAAGCATGAAAAGGTTAAAATAATGAAGATGTGGCGTTACAGGTAATTAGTTTTTATATATTTGGAACTGTACCAAAACAGTATGGCTAATTAAGAAGAGTTATCAGTAAAATTGACAGTAACTTTATTATGGGAACACGTGAAGCTGAGAAGTGTTCTCTGTAATCTCTCTTGGTAGGCAGGCAGGCTTTTCACTTGCTGGATGTATTGATCAGGGAGGACAGTCACGGTTCAGTACCTAAGATTAACTTCTAAATTTAAATACAGAAGCATTTCAGGTAGAGGACAGGTAAACATGCCTGCGTTTAACTTCAGGAATAAACAAAATCATATTTTTAACTTACAAAATGTAATGAATGTTTAAAGAATCCAGATGTTTCAGTTACTATACTCATCATCTGAATGAGAAAACTGTAGCAAGGTAGAAGAACAAGAAAATGTAGTTACCTGCTGGTGAGTTATTCACTCTGTTTCAAAACTAGAGCTGCTGCCTGTGTGTAGGACTGAGGCAATGCGACGCAGTTCAGTTGGAGTACAGGAGATCTGCATTACAGGTTGTGTTACTGTGGTGGATTCCATCTCATATGCTCGGTACATCGTGGAAAATGAGGGGCAGGGTGGCTGGGAGAGGGGGATGTGGTGGTGATTTTCACTGAAAGATAGATCAGGAAGACGCACAGATGTGGTAGTTCGTAACATAAATAACTGATTGATTGAGCATGCTGTACGTGCTTTGGCTTTTCTGTAACACTAACCTTAGTGCACAGGTGGAGATTGCAAGGCAAAAAGTATCAAGTTTGACTACTGGATAGTTTTGGAAAATATACAGTCGAAAAAACAGAAAAGAAAATACATACATCATTGCAAATGGTCTTTGAATACGTGCTTGGAGTGAGAGAAACATGTTCATTTCCAGGCCGAAGTTCCCAAGCAACCTGTGATGCCCAGTGGCTGTGGGGCTCCCTGGCTGCCTCAGGAAGAGTAAGGACTCTGGTGGACCACCAGGGGCCTAGGCTGGACTGGGTATTTGGCTGGTGGTGAAGACAGGCAAACACTCTAGGAATTTATCAGGGTGTAAAGTTAAGTTATAGTTAATCTCAAATTTGATTCCTTTAATAACTGAAAGCAAGGGAGAAGAAAATGGTAGAAATTACTGATTTGATCCTATGCAGAACTTCCTTCTATATATGGAGATGTTCCACTAATATCCTGATGTTTAAAATTTTCTTTAGTAACTTCTTAGGAAGAGTGATGGAGCATATTGAATTCTTACAGCTTTGTGAGAAGCTGTGAAGAAAAAGGGGGTTGATTTTTTGTGTTACAAAGTAACTGTGGAGCTGTAGTTAGAAGTCATTTCTGTTCAGAAATGGAGATTGTTTGCTTTGATTCAAGCTTGGGACTGGCAGGTCAGCCGAGTAAGCCAGGTACACCCATGTCTGGAGTTCTCGCTGTCAGGTTTGTTAGAATGAAAAACCCTGGCTTTAAATAAATAAGCACTATGTATCTATAATAATAATAATATCTACTACTATGTAGTAGATCAGGTAGTGAGTAACAGTAGTTACGGTAGGAAGGAGTGGCTCCTTGGTTCTGTGAGATATCCCACACCCTGGCGTTGGAACTGTCCTGCTCTTTGTGAAGCCATGAAGGGTTTTCAGAGATGAAGTCATTGAGCCTTTCTCTCCTGTAAAACTCACACTTCAAGAGAGGAAAGAGGGCGTCAGGAAGCCTCCTCTCTGTTTCAGTCTAAGCTCAGGCCTCTGGCTTGAATACACAGTCATCTCCTTGTGTGGATTAATTGCTGCCTTGGATATTGGCCATGACAAAAAAGGCACTTTCACAATCTGCGCTTCTGTTTTCTGTTTGATAGAACAGTGTTTGTTACGGCATGAAGTGGAGCTATTGTCAGAGAGGAAGCGTGTGTATTAATTTATTTGATCCTTAAATGTCATTTAGAAACATGTAAAGGTTTTAAATGTTGACATTTAGACAAAATACTTCTACAGGGATGCTTTATCAGGGAACTTCAGAAAAAATCTATGTCATAACACCACTTTGTGCAGAGATAATTATAATTTCCATAGCTCGCCTACCCTATTAACTGCAAGCTAGCTGATCATTAAGGGTTAGGGAGAACACCGCTCTTGTCGGTTTGTTGTGACAGTGCAGGGGGTGCAGGTTACGGTGGGTGTTCAGTTAGTCACACAGTAGCGCAGCAGTGAGGGTTCCGCAGGTACGTGCGGGTACACGTCCTTACGTAACTGGAGATAAAGGAGCAGAGGAGCTTCCTCTCTGGGGTGCGGACGTCCACCCGAGGAGGCTTCTGATTGCCACCAAGCCTAGCGGCTGCTCTGGGAGACAGGGCAGCAGGACTTGCTGTCACCTTCTCATCAGCAGTTCTGCTGCATGCCCCCGAGGGCATGAACGTGAACATCCTCGCCATGCTCGGTGTTTGCAGGACGGCTCTGGCTCGCCACATAGGCTTCCTCTGCCTGGAGTTAAGGTTGGCCCGGGCCTTGAAGGCTGACTTGGGGGTCTCCCTGGGCTGCATGACGCAGCGTGGGGAGGGGCAGCTGGTCTTCACCATTACTGGGAGGGTTGTTTTTGCTCTGTGCTGCTGCTCAGACTGCTGTAGAAAAACGTGTTGGAATCCCTACAGCCTAGCCTTGAGAACAGGAGGAAATTCATTGTGGGCTGGAACGCCCTCTTCTGAAACAAGAAGATGCGGCTAGCCTGCATTCAAGGCTGTGTCAGTGCCTCCACAGTGTATGGGAGTGCTCAAGTTTAAAGGTAGCTCATGTGGCTGGGGCAGCCAGGAGTTTGCTTTGTGAGCACCCCCTGCTATTCCTTCTGGAATAGTACTGGGATCTGAGAAAAGACTCAAATAGAAGAGTAGGATTTTGCTGTACTTGAAAAGGATGTGATGACGAATTTGATCTCATTTGAAATCATAGAAGCATAATATGGCCATGTCTATTCACTTTGCAGCAGAATCTGTTCTGCTGCTAAAATAGAGGTTTTCTGCCAAAAAATCAATTATGTGGGCATAGCAGGTTGCGTATGTGTGCAGACATGATCTATCTACGCAGCTGAAAATTGCAGTATTTGAAATACACCTGGGAAAAGTAATTTTTCTATAACCTGTCTAAAAGAGGCGTTAATGCCACTGTTAGTGTTGCCATTAAGAAACGTATTAAAGTGATCTTGATAATGGTGATAACTGAATTTGTATCTGAATCTCAGCACTAAATCTCTGCCTAAAATTCTCTCTTGACAGTGCGATAAACTTCAGTGAGAAAAGGACAGTGGTGGGCGGCAGAGCTTGGATAAGGTCAGGAGTTAGGTAGCTGCAGCTGGCATTCCTATGCCTGACTCAGAGAAGTGTTCGTTCATTTGGAAATACAGGATAAATTAGTAAAGGAAATGTAAGTGTTTCTTCACAAAGCTTGGATCAGTATTCTGCAGCATTGGTTTTTTTTAACCCCAAGTTTGAAACTCCTTTATCAACATGATATGGGTAGGAATGCTGCTGATCTGGAGACTGAGCACTCTAAGCTTCTCCCCCTAGAGACTTTGATCTTGGTTAATAACCTCTCCAGGTAATAAATGGCAGGAAGATACTAAATGTGTAAATAAGCACACAAAACAATATTATCTTTACAAAGTACTTGCCTAAGTAAATGAATAAAGACAAAAAAAGGTCTGGGTGAAATACTGCCCTGTTCATTTTCTGTGTTCACAATTCTGCATAGTGTTTGTTACGCTTCTGTGTGCAGCCAGAGATCAAAGGTCCAATCAGTGGTACTGGTTCTGCCTCCCCAGGGAGTTCTCCCATGGCACAATTAGAAGCGCCGTCTTAAAAACTGATAGTAGATTTTTTTTCTTTTTTTCTTTTGTTCCATGAACTTGCCTGATATTTGGCCCATGCGCAGCTTGTAGCACCAGTGCCCGTAGCAAAGGGCACTGCGGCATGACTGTCTTTGGATGAAGAACTTGATTGTTCTGCCCGCCTTCAGCCTGCCACCAGTGAATTTGCTGGGACACTTTGAGTTTCTGGCTTGGAGAGGCAGTGAGCGGTTGATCCCTTTCACACTGTCTGTAGCAGTTTTACAGACCCTTGCATGTCTCTTGTCATTTTTTTCTGGGCAGAAGGGTGCGTGCCGAGCCAGTCTGCAAGTACTCGGGCAGTTCCAAGCTTTCAATCTGACCTTTTTTTTTTTTTTTTTATGCCTCTTTATGCCTCTCTCGGTATATTACATTCTGGAAAATTTTTCTGAAGACATAGAGAAGCCATCAGCCTCTTCTCCTTAACAGCAGCAAGTAAGATCAAGCGTTAGCAAACTCAGCTGAAAGTAGCAGCTGTTGGCACAGATTAAAACTGTATTTTTTCCCCATCTGAGGTGAATGTGTTTGAAATAAAACAAAATGGGGTTAATATTTCATGGACTTTCTTACTGTAATGGATTTTAAAATAACTTTGTCATTATGTTAGTGTTGTACTGATGTTTCTCTTCTATTTGTTGCTAGTCTGTATGCGTTTGTCCTGGATTTTATAACTTGCTTTCCTGCACTGCTCTGTTGCCTCATTGAGGATTGGACAGAAATAGTGGTCAAGGAAACAGACTTCATAGTTTGTATGGAGAAGAGTGGAGTGTCAAAAAGGAAATGTTTGTTGTTGTCTCACCACAGCCATCACACTGTAACCAGCAGAACCTCCAGATTCAGTTCCCGCTTTTGCCTGAATTGCGCAGGAGATTATACATGCACGCTGAGGCAGGAGGCCCGCTGCATAATGCATTTCGCTTAGTCTCCTGCGCAGGTTCGCTGCTGGAGACATTTCTTGTAAGGAGTGTCAGATACAGAAAAAGCAATTTAGTAAGCACTGTGATCAGATCCTGATGAAATTCAATTCTTTTGTGGACCTGCTGTTCATGGAAGACATCATTGATAAAAAATAGTCTCTATTTTCCTCTTTGTTCTGATTCATTATGCTATCTTGTTGTTTCAAAATATTTTCCCTCTTGAAGGTGGCTTATTTTCACAAATAAATGAAAGGACTTGTTCTTTTTTGGCAGCGTACTTTGTTAGCAACATGATCTGTCAGGAAATTTGAATTCTACAGTTTTCATTTTAGTGAACTGCATAAGCATTGGACACAACAGCAAACCAAGAACACAGCTACCGTGCATTACGTGAACAGCTGAGAAAGGTGCTAAAAGCTCCTTGACAGGTATGGTGCTCCACTGCGGAAGCACTTTCCTTGTTATGGGCAATCTCATGCCTTCCTTCTGCCCATCAGTTAATAAAGCACTGTCCATACCTCTGGGGAAAGCATGAGGTGTGTCAGCTGCATAACCTGTGTGCTCTGGCTTTCGATTCATGTCTTTTAGAAATGACCAACCTCCTTAAAGTCCATAGAAAATTTATATTGATTTCAGACTGTTAAATTTGTAGATCACCATTATTATTACTTTCAGCTCATACCTCTGTTTGAACTGGACAATTTCTAATGATGATCTCATAATACTGATTTGAACACATACCTGTTTTACTTGAGGTATTGAAGAGTGCCCTTTCGCCCAAGTGCTGCATAGCAAAGCAGGAGTTACCAGGAGTGCTGCTCAGTGTGACTCAGATTTGATTTTCATATCCAGCGTGGACTTTTCATGTTGTCTGGTTGCACTCTGCGACATCAGGTGGTGAGAAGTACGGTTTGACTGGAGCATGAGCCTTTGAGTCTACGGTGCTGCAGCTGAGAATAATTATTATTGGGATGGGCTGCAGCTCTCTAGGGCTGAGGAACTTTGGTTTTGAAGGAATCCTTTCCTTCCTGTAGGTTTCTTCTTTCTTGGGGAACAGTTTCCCAAAAAAAATGGTTTTATAGTTTATACAGTAAGAGGATTGTTACTGTGTGAACCTGTTTAGCTCCTGTGACAGTTGGATCAGAACAATTTTCTGCTGCCAAGTTGCTCTCCATTCTGTGTTTCAGCATCACAGTGTCTTTCAAATCTGTATTTGAGGATTTTTTTTCCTTTTTTTTTTTTTTTTTTATTGGCTTTCTGTTCAGATCTTAGCTGACTTTATAGAAGAAAGAGTGCATGTTAACTTTTCTTCAATACGCTTTAAATACATTGTTTTCCAGGAACTGATCCATTTTCTATGATGGTTAGGTTTTGGGTTTGGTTTGTTTTTTGGAGGAGTGTTTTTCTCTAATTAAATGAAGTGACAGATCTCTTACAGCTTTTTTCTTTCTTGCCTACAGATTAGTAAATGGAACAAAGCAATAATTTTGTACTGTTTTACTATAAGAACAAGGAGCTTTGGTCATATGACCTTCAATTTCCTTTCCATTCTGCTCTGCTTTATAAAAGCAGAGAGCAAAGTCCTCCCTAGAACACTTGTGGGTGCAACTGTAGCTGAAATACATCTGACAAAATAAATTTTAGGGTATTTAGAAGCTGGGTTTCATAGGTTGATTTGTGGTGTATCAGCTGAACACCATTTTTGCAGGTAACTCTTAAAATTGGAGATCTTTATCCTAGGAGTGATATTTCCCACGGAATAGCCCAGAAGTTTGGTGTTCTGGACTCTGTCAGAAGGGGTCAGGAAATCCAATCCACCCTGTGCTTATGTGCGTATTTGTCTCACGTTAGTTCTGTCCTTAGGAAGGCAAGAAGAGAGGGGGAGAGGTGGGAGATGTAACATGACATAATCAATCTGACTAACGAGACATATGTAGTAGTAGCTCAGCCGAATATGCTTTTCCAGAGTTTGGTTTTATCTTCTTGGATTTACTTCTGTTGGGGTTGGATAGCTCTGTGAAGTATTTTCTGTCTTTTAATGACAGGAAAGTACTTCCTGATGGATTTGTGTGCATTAGCTTTTTGTCACAACCCTCATTGTACTGGCAAAGCATCCAAAGCAGCAGCAAGAAATGATGTTGGAATGGTGTTGCAGTTCTTCCTGCTGTTTTAGTACTGTGTGTTGGCAATGGTGTACGCACTTCTGCACAGCATGGTTATCATTTGCTAATTCCTGATTCACAGCTTGCGTTCCAGCCTCACATGTTCTTCAAGAAAGCACACGGAGAACCAGTGTCACCGTGATAATTCATCAGTTCACCAGAAACTTCATTGGTGTAATACTGTAGGGCTCCCTTCAAAGGGTTGTGGATTCAGCACGGGGTGGTGTGTATTGCTTTACTGATACTTCGTATCTGCCAAAAAGCTTCTCACCCTCAGGTGCATAGGGCTGTGAGTTCTGCCTGATCAGTACATTCTGCAGCCTGTGTGAGGGGCATTGAAGGCCCCAGGTTCCACCAGGAGTCCACTGGGCACAGCTACGGCTTCCTGACGGGCAGGCTAAAATGGGAGCATCAGGTATTTGTGTTAACTGACAGTGGCCACCCTGTGCTGAGCAGACACAGGAATCTGTATTGTTCTACGCAGTGAGAAAAACATGAGGAAAACTGAGGGCCAAATGGTTGACAGCGAAACTTTCCATTCTTGGGAAGTTCCATTCTGAAATATTGTACAATTCTCAACACTTGCTAGAAAACTAAGCGATACACACGTGTGGGAGAAGAGGAGAATACTGTGTCTGTATATTCATCTCACTCAGGCATTGCACAGCATGTTGTGCATCTTCCTTAGCTTTGTCTAAAGCAGTACGGACTATAAATTGCCAAACACAGGAAACGGCCTGTGTGTACCAGTTTGCCAACCCCCTTTGGCACATTTTATCCTGACAACGAACAGGCAGGGTGCACTATTATTATTTCTCATGGAAGTCATTGAGCCACGTGTTTGGTGCCGAGTTCAGTTCCTTGTGTCCTTGGCTAGACTTCCAGGGAATGGTCCAAACTCATCCCACAATGTGGGGAAATAGGGGGGTTTCTCAAGGAAGCAAGTCCCCAGCCTTGACGTTTGTGGCTGGCCTGCACCAGTCAATAACAACACCGGTGCTCCTTGCGGCTGTCACAGGCGGGACACTTGACACAAAGCCAGCACTATGCCTTTCTGGAAATAAAGGTGACTTTGAGTGATCTGTCACAATTCAGTGTCATAATGGATGCCATCAGTCTTCCAGAGCTGGAAGCGATCCCTGCAGAAATGCTGTCATTTGAACCGATACAGATCAAAATATTTATCTGCCATTATACTTCATAAAAAATGTATTTTTTAGCCTCCCGCCAGGTATTCATGAATATTATCATCTGCCAGACCTGAACAGAGTAGGTATGTGCTTTTCACAGCTGGATGTACATACAGGGAGATGTTTCAAGGGGGAGCTGCAGTGGTTGTGAAACCCCCAGGCTGTGAACTGCTGGCTGGGTCCTGGTCTGCAGTCCTCACCCTCCCTTGCTGTGGGCTGGTAAAGGCAATCGTGTGAAGAGAGTTCTTACTAACAAACTGCCTGCTCAAAACCAGCATTGTCCACGTTCGTTACAGTTTACTGTTTTTTGGTTTCCTAGAACGCAATCATGTTTGCTGCAATAAGAAGAAAAAAAAACATGCACTGTGCGGGCAGTACAGTGTGAAATTCATACTCTTTTTGTTTTTTCCCCTTTCCCTCATATCTTCCCTGGGGGAAGAAGTCCTCCACGAATAGATAAGGTTGGCACATTTAGCGTTGTATCTCAGCTAGACTCTGGAAAAGAGAGCAAATCTGGGCGTTAAAGTAGAGCTATCCTCAGACCTGTTTTTAAAACTCTCTAAACTCATGACTGACAGCAAATACCAATCAGTCCTTTTTCTTTTCCTTGTTTGATACGTAGCACTTATTGAAACAGAGCCTTGATCAAGACAGGCCATCTGAGTTCAGCGTGGCATTGTGTGATACAGCATGGGTATCTAACCTGAGCTGTTGAGCAGTCCTGCAGTTAGTTCTGGTACTTCGTAACTCCAACATGTAATTATTCACTAGCAGACAGTACTGAGAGGACAGTGATAGATGCAAGTAGAAATGAGTTATTGATCGGAGGGGTTTAAAGTCACTCCTACACTGCTGTTTAATAACACACGAAGTTGCTGTGATCTGGGAGGTATCTGAGTAAAGTTGTAGACATGTAGCACAAGACAGTTCTCGCTCGCAGGAGGCAGGAAGAGTTACTGTTGTATTAACTAAAGCTGTGTATTTCTGACACATACGGCTTCAAAATCGGGAAGATGAGCTCCAGTTGAACATGTGAAGGTGGAAGGCATTTCCGTTAGAAAGGTACACGAGTTCCCTGAAGTCGCTGATTTCTTTTATGGGTTTAATTATTCTCAGCAAAAAAGATGCCCTGTGGGTTTTTTGGCAACCTGCTGGCTGCAGCATAGGTTGCTGAATGCTGCTGCGGTCCTGAATGTATTTATTAAGTAAGTAAGCTCCATGTAAATTGGGTTGTTCCATTTCCTCCCTACCCTTATTAAGAGGCCAAAACCCTACTGCAAAACTGCAAACAGCGGTTTATGGCTTACTTGGCAAGTTTTGGGACTAGTCAATTTGCTAGGTTAAAGATTTTCTTTCTGTAGATTGTTTCATGAATTTTTCAGCTAGGAAACAATGAGGAAACTTTTGCTATCTATTATTATTTTTATTGTAATATTTAGTAATATGATATCTAATGTAGATACCTGTAATTTAGTCATAGGTCAGTGTTTGAAAAAGAGGTATCGACTGAAAGAGTCTTACGGCATCATGAAGGTGTGCACACCAAAAGAAAACAGCAGGAAGAGAAGGAAGGAAACATCACAGACAGCCTCAGGTGTGGTGGTGTGGTAGGCTGTTCCTGAACAAAAGCACAAACAGTTTCTGTGGTTCAGGTGTGTTCAGAACTGTCAGCAGAGCAGTCTGCAAGCTCACTGTGTTTCCTCTCGAGTGAAACGTGGGCTTTGCCTTTATTCTGAATAAAACAGGATGGTTTCAAACAGAACTGCTCCTATGATTGGCTTCTCTGCTAAACAACTTGTAGCCAAATTTTTGGCTAACCACACAGGTCAAAGAGCAAGACGTAAAGAGAGCTCTGTCTTCATGGCCTGCAGGCAGTGGTCTTGCTCGGCTGCACCCAAAAGAGTGGTTCTTTTGACTCCTCCGTCCCCAAACGTAACTGAGATAGCTCTGTGTGGGATTGCTAAGAGTTTGGGTTTGTGAATGACTGAATACCTCCGCTCATTTTCCATTGAGGCCAAATTTCCCTGAAACCATTTCAAAAGTTTGCGGGAAACCTCCAGGTGCTGCATCAAAGTGCTCTTCCTTATTGAAGCACTGCAGGTTCCTTCAACAAACCACAGCGAGTCCGAGAGGTCAGAGTTGCCTTTGGGAGCACAACAGTGCCGAAACAAGCTGCCCGTTCCCCAGCGTGCTGTGCTTATTGATGTTGTTGCTCAGGCTGTTGTTAGATCATCTGCTAATGTTTCATGGTGCTGTTCCCCTGGGCCACCTGACACCGCTGGAACATCAGCCTGGCGCTTGCCACCTGCTGCTCCTCAGGTGCCAAAGCAGCTCCAAGCAGGAGCCTGCGTAGCGCAGCGACTTCATACGAGTCACTCTTGCCTTCCTGCAGAAAGCCATCTGTTCTCAGCCACGTGTCGCTCTTCATTTTGCTTGTTCAGACCGCAGTGTCTGTGAGTATTCTGATTTTTGGACAGCCCTGCCAGGCATCCCCCCCATACACTCATACAGTGTGCTGGCAGAGGGACCCATGTGAGTCCTTCCATGGTGAAAAAAGAAATCATTTTTACAGCTGCTCCCTGAAACTCTGAGCTTTTTTGTGGTTTTTTTGGTTTTTTTTTTCTTCCTTGATCATCTGTTGGTGCTGCAGAACCTGGCAGGCATCCTCTCACATTTCTGTTTGAAGAAATAATTTTTTTTTTTCTTTTTTATTGCTTGTGGTAGCATTTGCAAGTTTGTTTTTGGGTTCTTTTCTTGGTGTGCCTGCTTGTATGTTCTACTGTAGTGAACGCCTGGAAGTGTATTAATATCCAACCCAGTACCTGAGAGATGTCTCCCCTAATGGGGGAAAGTAAATAAATTACTGCCTATTTTAACGTTGAACTCGGACTCTTTTCTTTTTTCTTTATTTTTAATGACTTGTTTCTGCCAGAGCTTGTGAACCCTTTTATGTTCTTCATGTGAATGTGACTTTTTTTTTGAAGAATGCCTATTTATTCTGAGCAACTTCGCCTGCGTCGCTGCCTAGCCGTGCTGGCTCACTCTTTCTTGAGCCTGTCTCAATAAAAGCCACACATGCTTTTGCTTCCTATTGAGTGTCCTTAAGCAAATGTGGCTCCACAAGCATTTTACTTCTTCAGGCAGTCTATTTTCCCTTCTTTTTAATGAGTTTCCACCATTTTATGGAGCTCTTTGTGGAGGCTGAGTATGACAGTGATGACTTTTTGGTGCCTTCTGCAAGGACGTGGGTTCTAACGAGCGCCGGAGCTGTCGCAGCCCTCATTCTGCAATGTTTGAACTGGGTTGTGCTCGCTCTGCACAGCTGCGGGGAGACTCTGCCTCAGTTAGGCGCTGCCCTCTGTGTGGCTGTGACGTGCCCTTCGTCTCCAAGAGCTGAGCAAAGCCTGATGGGGAGCAGGACTGAGACGTAGTTGGGCTCTGGGGAGCTGCCTCGGGCTCCATGGGCCCCACTGACTTTGCTGCCCAGTGGCACCTTGCCCATGGGACCTGGGGATGCTACCAGCATCTGTTGAAGCCGTTACAATTTTCAAGTGATCGCAAAAGCAAGAAATACCCCTAGAAACTAACTGTGGTTATTGTCTCTATTGGGCAAAGCATGTTTTTTACAACAAATTTTTGAAAGAATTGTCATAAAAGTGTATGTACAATTTCTGAAAAAATCTTAAGTGTGCTTTTAGAAATCCATTAACAAACTTAATGGCAGCATCATTGGTGCAGTTATGTTTTCGTAGTTCTAATTTAAGTAAAAAAGATGCTTGCATTATCCATGAATTATTAAAACAATATGAAAGCACCTTTAGCTTTACTTCAAAACACATCAGTCTTTTCAATTCAAAACTGCTTCAAATTATCCCTGAACATTTCAGCTGATTGGGATTGATCTTGTTGCATAGTATCTTCTGGTTTATGAGCATCCCATTCCAGAGTGTGTACGATACTTAGAAAAATAACTTGCATGTTGCGTGGAATAAAAACAGATTTCGTCTTTCATTCTGTTTTCTTATATGATGTGGTTTTATTCAATTGATTGCTTTGGTTCGGAGGAGTTAGTGTAATGGTGGCAGGATGTGATTAATTACCAAGTAAAGTTCAAGTAAAATCTGTGTAATTTCAAATGCAGTTTTTCTAAGTGCTGCTCTTGAGCTTCTCCTTAAATCAGAAAGTAAAGCAATGCCCATGTCCTTGGCAGCCGAGTTGCATATCACCTCTTCTTTGAGCCTGGTTGCAGCAGTCAGGTGCAGCTGGCAGGTTGTTACTGACGGGGTTAGATCCATTGCTGTTTCTCAGGCATAGACTCAAACAACTTCAGCTTGACCTGCAATATTGAAGTTGTGACCTTAAAACTTAGCCAGTTTTAGCAACAGAGGTGGGTTTTGTTGTGAGTTTGTTTTTAACCATAATCTGGATTTGTCTGTGAGTGCTTCAACTGATTTATGCACTTAAAGGAATAGCAGTTTTTTTTGTCTTGTGCAGTTATGCATAATCTTGTCTCTCATCATGTAAGTTCTGTGAAGTCCTAAGGCATTTTAAAAATTCAAACACATGTCAAATATATCTTCTCTCTTTATGCCTATTTTGAGCCAGTCTTCCTCATTACACTTTTAAGATGTTAATTTTTTAAAGAGTCAGAAGTAGAAACAGAACTGCTTCTGCTCGCTGGAACAAGGCAGATGCCCTGCACCCAGAGCTGAGAGCTGCGCAACGCTGCAGGACCACATGGCCTCGGGGGTGAACCTGGAAAAGCTCCTGGGGACCTCAGTAGCCTGCGGGAAATGACTTCTGGGTGGGCAGACCAGCTTGCGTTCTGTTGCAGCTGGCCACGTGGCTCCATGTCCAAAGCCACCAGCGGAAGGTGTTAACCCTCCTCTCTCTCAAGTTCCCTTGCATCCATCCTGTCCTGTTTATCTCCTCCTGGCTCATCTGTTTTCCCTGTGGATTTACTGACAGACCTTGCTGAACTCTTGCAGATTTCTTCCAGATGTTTGTGGGGAGGTTTCTAAAGGCCTGACCAAGTGTGTGCTTGTCTCGTTCTTATTCCGATGCTAAATTTCAAGCTCCCTCTTACAGAACATGGAGTGTTAGAACTTTCCAAAGCAAAGGCTGCCAGCATCGGCTGTGTGTGGGGAAAAGGGTGACTGTTTTTTTTGCAGAGGTGGCTGAACATTTTGGCCACACAAATAAAGCTACAGGGAGGCAAGGCTAAAGGCTGGTGCACATGTACTCACGCAGCAGCTCCATTTCAAGTTGGTTAAACAGCCAAGGGTACTGGAGCTGGTCTTTTTCAATTGGGAATGTCAGCACTTGTGTTACCCACCAGTATTTTGGCATAGGGAAGCTTCAGAAAATGTTCCAAGCACCAACGAAGGCCAGGTGCTGCCAACAGGAATGCTCTTGATTTGGCAGGTCACAAGATGGGAAGAAGGACAGGAAGGCCTGGTGTTGTGCTTTCTTGATGCCATGTTCAGCATGTGACACCTCTCCACTTCTCCATAACGGTGTGAATTGTTGCAGTGTGAGTTCCTGCAGTGCCCATCCAGACTTCTCAAATGCGCCTGTCCTTGAAATGGCTGCACCTTGGCTTGAATTTATTTTCTGTTAAATATTCCCCTGTCAAATCAGATTCTTGCTTCTTTGGTGTGTTTCCTTGCTGTAATGATGTCTGAAATACCAGAGTCAAGGGTCTACTTACAGCAGTATCGTCATGCGTTTGTTTGAACATTTGTGAGCTTAGAGCCTTTCCTTGAAGATAGCTTTATGATATAAAACGTATCAAAAACAAAGAAGATGACTGGAAAACTATATACGTTGCCTGCTTAATTTTGATTTCAGTGGGACTTGTGCTGTACGTGTTCTCCTAAATATAAGTACGTATTCTCCTGCAGTTTCAGCAAATAAATTTTCAGTGGTGTGTTTTTGTATTAAACCTAAAGACGTACCTACTGGTCTTCTAATTTGTTTGAAATCTGTCTGATTTTCCGTTTCAGGTGCATGTGAACCCTATCAGTGTCACTCCACCCATACAAGCCATCGATCAAGACCGAAACATCCAGCCTCCTTCTGATCGACCGGGCATCCTCTATTCCATCCTAGTTGGTGGGTGTCTCCTACTCTTGCTATCACTCACAATCAGTCCCTTTACTATGACCAGAGAAAGATGCACTGGGAATGTGGAAACCAGATAAAAGTTAATTTGTGGTTAGTGGGATGTTTGAAATCATTGCTCTAACTATTTGCATTTAATAGCAATTTAGAAGCTTATTTCAAATGGATACATTATTTATTGTTATTTCTTGAGATTGAATTCATAATGTTCTATTTTAGCCAATGGAGCAACACAAAAAAAGGAAAGGAGAAAGATGTGTCTATGCTATTTTTCAATGCATTTTTTTCATTAACAGGTTCAGACATGCAGTAAGATATGGCACAGAAAGGCAATTAGGACAGGTTCCTACCTGAAGTCTTCTGTTACAGTGCAACAAAAAGAGTCTTACTGCATCACACTTAAATTTTGATGCCACTGAGCTTGCATGTTTTATGTTGTGTAGGTTTTTTTTCCTTCAGTTTATGATGCTGTTAGCTGATCAGAGAAGAATGAGTTGTAGAAAAAGTTCAGAGAGAGATTTTTCATTGGGGGATGTCTTATATTCTGCTATTTCTTTTTCTCCTGCTATTTTCTTCTGTTCGTCATGTGTTTACAATAGCTTGGCATTTGAGTGCGACGATAGGCTCTAAAAAAGAACGTGCCAAACGTGTGACTACAGTACTC
>VXAV01000255.1:2380-31492 GCA_013399715.1 Alectura lathami
TTTAGAACAAAATCTGTTCACGTTTCCATAATTATGCTTAACCACAGGAAGTATTATTTTAATGAAAATAGCTATTCATATTTAAAAGTATGCCTCTCAGAAGTGGGCTTTGAGAAAACGTTAACACTTTCTAATGACAGCAACATTAAAATTATGAAGGACACATTTCCTCCTGTGTTCTTAACTATGTATGACCTACTAGCAGCTGTTGGAATAGCTGGAAGGCCCAGCTTATCTGCAGAGCTATTGCTGCACACGCACACACAATTTGTTGCAAGAATTGTGGCAAAAAGCAAAGGCAAGGAACAGAAAGCAAAACCAGAAATGGTGGATGTTGACTACCCAGGGGAACTTTTAAGCCAGGAAATGCTTTTCATATATGAACCTGGTTGTTTTGAATTGAAATATCTACTGTGTTTTTCATTTTCAAGATTCCAAAGGAGTCAAAACTTTTTCTTAATACAGAGGATGTATGTTTGCGTAAAATGGATCTAGGACATTACAGCTAGGGGGCTTAAATTACGGAAACATAGGAAGATGGCCATGATAAAAGATACTTGATGGATGAAAAAATGTAAGGCATTTGACAGCTGGATAACAATCTTTCTCTTGTGCAGTACCATTGTACTGTCACCAGCTGCTTTGTGAAGTAGCTTTTAGAGCTGGCAATGCATTGCAAATGTTGTAACACTTCTCAGGCTGTTAACCCTCTGAATTACTTACTCATCTGAGCATCAACAACGAANCTGCTTGAGTACAGAAGCAGCAGATGTGCAGAAGCCTTTATTACCATCTTCTTTAACATCACACTTTGATTCTTTAAACTTACATTTCTTCAGCAAATACAACACAGCAAAATCCTGAAATGAAGAAAACTTCACATTCCTTCATTCATTCTCATGAAAAAACAAAACTAAATATTCACATAGTGCTTGTTACCACTAAACACATACTTTTACTTCTGATATAAGCAAAATACTATTAGCAATATCTAAACTTCCAAACACTAAATGAACAAGTAAAGCATTCAAGCTGTTTTTCTTCTTCGTTAAAAACATTCCTGCACTCCTTTGACACTTGCAGGAGTTCAGGAACATTTAAGGCCTACAGCACACTAGCACTCGTGAACTGTGCATTTAATTTGTTGAAAATTCATCAGATTACAGTATCACATTAGTTACTGTCCTCCCCCAGCATTTTAAATCAAATCCAGTAAAGATCTTGCTTAAAAGAAACATGCACTCAGCCATTACATCTCAATATGAGAGGACCCCAAGCCAGCAATTTGAATGAGGTATGTCATTCTCTAAAACAAGAGCCCTGAAAATGCCAAAATACCCATAAACTCCAGATTTACAGGAACACAAATCATGATAATTCACATTTAATCCAAAGAAACTCATGATTAACTAGGTCAGAAGAGAAAAAAAAACTATTTCCAGCCAACATAGGGCTGCTCACCTGCTCCACACAGAGGTGTTAGTTCCTCCAAGCCCAGGGACAAAACACCAAGAAACCATGATGCTCCAGCCCCATCCTACATCACCTGAAGGCAGAACCTACCCCCAGATGGAACCTTTTAAAGAAATGACACACAGCTGGCAACAAGCAGAAAATACCCACAGGCCTTGCCCAGGACAGCTGCCTCGCCAAAATTAATTGCAGGTGATTTTCTACAGCTAAAGGACACTTTATAGTTTTTTTTTTTTTTTTTTTCCTCCTTTAAAATCTCTGATTCATAATATCAAAAAGAATAAACTTTTTACATCTGCAATATATATGTGTTTATTTATTTTATTTATTTTCCTCTGGATGACTTGAGTTCTTATAGATTGTTTCTTACCAGATGTAGCTAAAGGAAATCCTTAAAACTGCAAGTCCTTCTGAACATAATGTGCTCAAAGAACCTTAAAAAGTCTCTCAGGGACTTTTATTGAAACAATATCTTGGCGGATCGTACTCTGTACATAAGATATGTATGTCTGTGCTTCCTTCTTAGTCTGCTCAAGATGAGATTTCAAAAGGCTTGTCAAACCGAGGGAAAAGGCAATGCAGATATTTTGAAAAATAAATCAGCTCTTTTGAAATAGAAAGCTGCAAACCATTGTGCTTCAGGTAATCTAGTCCCTGAATTCCTGAGGACCGAAGCTGCAAGGTATTTAAAGACCATCCATAGCACACTTTTGAGGGCTTAATTTAGAAACCTGCTGGTCTGGGGAAGTGCTACTATATTGAAGGAAACTTTACAATAAATGTTAGTGTTTGTGTCTATAGTGAAAATGGCATAATTTAACTCTAATGAAGGCTCTGTTTTACACAATATGCAATACAGCAGCATGTTACAGTGTTGCAAATGGTTATTCCCAAAATTTAATGCTATGTCATTTTCCTACTGTGTCTTAAAGCTGATTTAAAAAAAAACTTAATGGCAAGCCCTTGTAATTTTGCATTTATTAGAAGAAAGAGGGCCCCAGGGCAGGAAAAGCTGTTTGGACGCTGGCATTTAAGCCAAAGACATTTTCCAAACCCAACAGCCTGTTCAGTAGCTGCAGCTGGCAGGTAACCAATGCTTTAACCAATGTAGCAGTAGAAAAAAAAAGAGAATAGCTGAAAATTAGAGAAGAATGTGAGATTCTGCTTCATAGCCTCATTCAAGAAACCATTTAAAGCTATATTTAAATTCCAATACCTATATACCTGTCACCACCTTTTAGATGGGTAGGATTTTGTAACAGCGTAGGTGGGTTTTCCTTCCTTTTCTTTCTTTTTTCTTCCTTTTTTTTTTTTTAAATGCAGGAGGGGGTGAAGAAAAGGAAGAGGAGGATGATAATAAGCTGCAATAAACTCATATAAATAAGTGAATTAAGCATTTTGTATCTCAGGGGAAGCCGTCAGAAGAGTTCTCCCACTGAGTTTTCTCTGTGTTTAGTGATTGCAGTACTGCCTCTCCTTACCTATTGGAGCAAACCAAGCTAGTCAGTCCTGGGCTTTATCACGTAGTGTCCTTCCAGTACTGCTGACGCTGCAGAGCTCACTGGCACATGGAGTACAGCCCCAATGTCTCTCACTGACTGGCAGGCGCAGGGAACCTGTAGGGTTTGTATTTTTCTGATGCACAATTAGAGCCAGTGGGCTGGAAAGAGATGGTTATGCCATGGTAAAATTACTAGAATAAGATGTAAACAGTTCCATCCAAGATATATTTTGCAGAGGCAAAAGGATAAACTGGAATACAGCCTGAACCGGAACTGTTTACAGCATATTCAAGGATTTTCTCCACTATGATTGCACTTAGACTGTCATCCTGTGCAGATCTTAGAGGGGGAAAAAAGTGCAGTATTTACTCAGAGGCAAGTATAAGCAATGAAAAACCAGACACGGTTCTGAGCAGGATAGTAATTCTTTCTCCTAAATTAGAAATTATTCAAAGCTAGGAGTGCAATTAGCTCTGCTTTTCTCACATTGCCTTTGTGATGAACTCAACCAGAACTATGATTTTAGCAACAAAACTCTCCAGTTATTACAGAGAAAGGTAGAAGGTGGAGAAATGCAATTCTAACAATTTATTCTTTTGACCCAAATTCACCATAACATTTGTATAACTTGCAATGCAGTATGAAGTAAATTACACTACTGTCGAAGTTTAAATACTGTTCCCTGGCTGATCAAACAGTAGCTACAGCAAGAAAGAAACTGGATGAAATACTCCAGCACACAGAAATGTCACCTATCACAAACGTGACTGTTAGCATTTTGAAAAGCTTTCAGCTTGGACAACTTTTGATTGCTGCTTCTTTAATTGCCTTAATTGGGCACTATCCTCTGTCTTTCCTAGCTGCCAAGGCAAGAAAAAATTCTCATCTTCCTGGGAACAAATGTTTATTTTGTGCTGCCACAGAACACATCGTTTTGGCCTAGGTTTCCTTTTCTTTTTTTTTCCTCCCTGATCCCAAGTCCCCACGTGGTTGGTTGTTTTATGCCTTCAGTTTCTACATGTGGTACAGTGGATGGCACCGTGCTAGTTGTTTAGGCTTTAGAAATATAAACACAGAAGAAAAGTTGCTATAACTAAGTCAAAAGGTCCAAAACGGATCACACTGAAATGCAAGGGTCCCTGCTTGGAAAATGTAACTTTGGATGTTTGAAAGCATCATGGTGTATCTGTAGGTCAGGCTCTTACTTTTTTCTATGCTGTTTTTAATGGTGTAGAATCAAAAAGTTCTATAATGTTTTACTTGCCTGGGCTCTTGATTTAATATTCACTTATAGGAGGCATTTCATCATCTCACAATGGAAAGGACAGAGAAATGAATAAATAAATGGTCTTTTCTACTCTGACCTATTATATTTTGCTGAAATCTTCCGCAGGCTTCCAATCCCTAGAAACTGTTTTCTGGGGCATCGCCAAATCTATAAGCATGTGGAGACACTAATTAAATGTAAAAGCTTTACTTGCAAAAGCAGGGATACATAAATATGTAACAATATTCTTTTCTTTAGGACCATCTACATTATTCAGCTATTTTATTAGGAGCCGAGATGTTTGGTTCCAATTCAAGCAGCATGTGTAAATCTACAAGGCATTCTTCAGTAAAATAACATTTACTAAACGTGTTTTATTTCTTAGTTCTATTTTATGATGATTCTGTAATAATCTCTAGCCTTTTGAAATGTTAAGGTATTTCAAAACGCTCTTTTAGAAACTTCAGCTCTAATTATCATTAAGAATGAATATTCAGAAAGGCTCAAATTCCTGTCTCCATGACATTAAAAATGAACCTATAGGGCTGGAAAGAGCTCAGTCAATTGAAATTTAATGCCTGACTTCAAGCTTTTTTCTTCTCTACCATATTTTGCTACCTTTTTCTATTATATAGAGTGTTGTTTTTTTCTGGATAAAAACCTTTCTCATCCAGTCTGCAGACATCCAAAAGAGGGTTGTTGTGCTTTCAGTGGGAGCTGCTGATCCTCATGAGATGTGCGGCATTGCCTCACAGTGTATGCTGCTGTGGTGGAGATGCTAATGCTGCCATCTCAGGCTCAGAACAGAGCCTGAAGGAAAGTTAAAAATGCAGCAGTTCCGAGAAGCTAGGGGGATGGTGTTGCTGCAGCAAGCCCGGCAGATCTGTGCAGGTCTCCAGCCCACCAGCCCCTTCTTGCCTCCAGCCAGCACACCTCAGGTTCACCCACAGCACTTTGTATCGATTCCTCTTCTCACCCTGATCCATTGCTAATGAGAGGTGCTGGAAATCTTGAGCCACGAAAGGATCCAGTGACCGAGATCAAATTCCAGCATTGACTTACAGACAGGAGCAGGCTGCTGCGGGACTCCACACCTTTCATCTATCCGTTACATCTGCAGTAAATTTCTCAGCATCCCAGGCCCTTGACTTCTTGGTATTGACTCCTGCAGGCAAAGGGAAGATCTGTTTGAAGTAGTCATTTATTTTTCTCCCCTCGAAAAAGCAAACTTGCTCTCCCAGAAATAGAACATTCTGCCTCATAAACATTTTTTCCTTTTTTTTTTTTTTTAATGGCTTTGAGACCAATCATTACAGTTGTTCTCAGTTTCATCAACACTGTCCAATCAACTGCACTGGATTGAAATAGCTGTTACCAAACAGTGTGCTTTTTTTCATCTTCCAGAGGCTGTTGGAACAGTACTCTTGCATAAATATTTACTGTGTTTAATGGTGGTGTAAAAGAGAAAAGGATGCTTGCTGAGCATTTCTACTATTTTTTCCTTCCCGCTTTTGTCTGATGCTTGCCCAACCAACCTTTTCACAAAGCAGAGCACTGGGAATTGGTCCCTGTGATGAATCACCCTGTCTCACAATGCTCAAAAGCCCTTCTATGCCATTAAATCAGACTGATGATCCAGATTTTCTGATATATGGTTCTGTACTTCTGCTGAATATAGGTGAAGTCAATAAAGACATCCCAGATCCGCAGCATAAGCAAAGGTGATGTGGGTGATGGAGCTGAAACTGCCCACACCTGTGGCTCTGCAGTACAAATCTGCGTGGTTTCTAGTTCTTATCTTACAGGCTGTATGAGTGTGCATGAAGCCAGAATGCCTCAACTGTCCACTTTGAGCATGGCAGAGCTGCGGCTGCTTTGGCACCTGGGTTTATTCTTCTCATGCCTCAGATTACAGAGGAACAGAAAGCAGCCTTACTTGGGATCAGTGATACTGACAGTGAGACTAATGCTATTACTGCCAAGGAAAAAAATACTCCTGTTTGCAGGAGAAAATAAAATGTATTTTAAAATATAACACAGATTCTTGAAGTAGACAAGGCAGTGCATGGTGCAGAACCAAGAGGATTAGTCTTCTGGAATATAAATCTTCAACTTATGCCTTTGTTCAACTGTCCTCCCTTGGAAAAAAAAAAAAAAAAATCTATATAGCAGTTTAAAAGAGAAATATGCATTTGACTCTAAGTAATTTCTCTTTTCTTCTGCTTGCGGTTCCATATTTTCAAAGATTGTGTTCACTACATATGTTCTTGCTAGTGGAAGAAGTGGTAGGAGCTTGGGGCTCTTCTGGCTGTGGATTTACAGAAACAATGTGAGGAGTGTTCCTGAGATCTTTGGTGCTGAACTGGAATGATTATATGGCATAAAATATTAAAATTACTCTAACAGTTTCTCAGGTTCCTAGATGATAACTTGAAATGACAGGTTGACACCTGCAAAAACACACAGAGCTCCAGTGGGTACACAGACACTGTATGCTAGTGAAAAGGTCAGAAGCTGTTTGCAAGGAGAAATCAAGGTTCTCTCATGGGGCCTGGGGAGAGAGGGACAGGTGCTTGTCTGCTGCACCTGGAGGAGAGGAATTAATGCTGCACAGTATAGTAGAATTAATGCTGCACAGTATAGTAGCCTGTAAACCTGTTAGTCTACAGTGGAAGCAGCGCCTCAGAAGCTCAAATTTTGCTAGGATACCCTAGTACCTCTTGCTTTTGCTCACACATGGCCATGTTACAGGGAAATACTGCCTTTATTCTTTTGCGTTTGCACTAGATTACTTAAAATTTGACCTGACAAGTAGCTGGGACTTATTCTATATTCACACTAAAATGCACATCTGAACTGGTCAGATTTATTACTTCTTTTACAATACATTTTTAAATGTGGTCATGCAAAACACACCACTGCTGGAGAGGAGGAGATTGGTTTCAAGAGTTAGGGAAGCTGGGCAGGTGAAGGAATTAGCTATTAAAAGATGAGTCCTGAAGAGGAATGTACTAATTAAATCTGAGGAATTATTTCAGCTGAAGTGGTTTTCTTCCCAGAGAAACAAGCATTCTTTTAAGAAAACTGATGAGCTGTTAAAAAGAAATACCGCTCATCTCATTTTGAGATGTTTTTATTTGTAATACAGTCCACTTCAAGCAATTTTCAGAAGATTTTACATTTTATAGAATAAAGATAAAATCTCGAAATGGGCAGAAGTACGAGCAGTGGTATAAAGACAAGGATGGAGGTACTCAATGATTCTGATATATACATGAAAAACAAACAATAAATACCCCTGGTTTTCTGAGAAGGCTGTGTTTTTCAAGGGGGCATACCGTACTGGTAATTCACATACTCCTCTCTCTCAGATGGGAATTTGCGCTCACAGTATGTGACCAACATTAAACGACACCAAATCGATAGTGTGCCCAGCTTTTTGCTATTTTAACAGCTGAATTTCATCAAGTCCCACTTTACACCCTTGGGGAAATGAAAGACAGAAAAATCCAGAGGAGGAAAAGACTGGTTCAGCCTGCACAGAAACATCTCCACGCACGCTCCCTACGATGCTGGGCTGAACATCATCATAAATGCTGTTTCTATGAGCTCCCATTTCAGCCTGTGGGGCTGAAGATCCAGAAGGATTGCCTTTTGGGAATAGTCCATATTTAAACTGCAAACCAGAGAGAGAAAAAAAAAAAAAAAATGATAGAAAGGAATATTAAATGTAGAGTCTGCTCTGCTTGCAGGGCAATGTCGAGTGGTTGTGGAGAGCTGCTGTGTAGAGCTGAGTGGGGATGGTCCATCTCTGAATCCCTGCCTTTGGGAGGATGTTGATGTTTCAGCTCATGAGCTGAAAGCGCTTGTGGACATGCTGGGGAGTGACTACAAAAGACCTAACTCTGTGGGTCTTTGTAGAGGCCATTTTTTCCCCTCATCACTGTGATCCCCCATTAAATAATATGGGGGGACATGGCCTTCCTGAAGCTATCATAAAGCAAGCACATTTTTGTATGATTTCCTACAACTTGCATAGAGAACTTGACCCCAAAATACTTGTAACAGTGCGTCTTGAAAAAGACATACTAATGATGCTCTGAGTTTCAAGAGATAAAGTCCTTATGTAGGACAGAAAAACATCTCACAGGAAGATGGGGCTGAAAATGAGCAATCTCTCCTGGAAGAACATCTTGAGCTACATAAAAGGCCAAACTGCTGCAAAAGAGAAAGAGTGGAAATATTCTTCCTTTCTCTCCTGATATTTCATCTGCTTGTAAGGGACTGTCACTGCATATAGCCCCTTTGATCATCTGCCTTGGCAGTTTCAAACGGGTGGGGTCAAATAAAACCTGATGCAGAAAGACCTGATGCTGAGAAATTAGTAGAGACTTTGTCTTATCTGCAGCTGCTGAATCTTGGTGATGTTTAACAGATTTTTTTTTTTTTTTTAATATGACACAGCTGTAGATGAAATAATGTGCTTTCTCCTCTCACACAAATCATGGATAATAGCAAGAAAAATACTGCCCCTGACATACTTTTGTCAGAGCCTGAGACCAGGTGATTGACAGGACTAGTAACTGGAAACAGAAATTATATACTGCAAACGAGTTTTTGCCTGGTTTTACATATTACTAGGACAATTAATCACTGGAGAAAAAACAAAACAAAACAAAAAAACACATATTGTAGGAGTATTGAGACAGAGCAGAAATTGAAAATAAAAACCTTTGAGAAGCATAAACAGAAAGACAAACAGTCTTGAAAGGAGGTTGGCAAACTCCATTACAGTTTGTTTTCCATGTCAGCTCTGTATATCTTCCTTAAAGTAATAACTGATGTATAGGACCAAACAACAAAAACAACAATTAAGATACTATTTAGATACTAGCTAACATAATAACAATTCTCTATTGTACCTTAAATGAGGAAGTGAGGAAGTGTGTTTTTTCTTAAAAAAAATACCAAAAAAAAAAAAAAAGAATTGCAATTACTCTCCTTTTTTATGAACAAGTGGAATAATGAGAAAGTATTACCACCAATTTACAGAAAAGAGATAAGGATAGAGAAGGGACTAAAAAATTCAAAATCAAGTTTTGTTAGTGGATGAGCATGTGACTGGGAAAAGGAATTGAAAGTCTCTTAATGGTTCTGAGTTTCTTTTCAACTCGAAGGAGATTCATAGTGGAGTTTACTGTTTCACTAAAAAATTTGCTTTTCAGGAGGATAAATAGAAAATTGCAAAAACAAGGTATTATCCGTATTAATTAATTGTGGACCGTGTGCCCCTATATCCAGGTTGTCAGCTCTGGTGTCAGTTATTCACTGAAGTGACACCAATGGCTCTTATCTGCAAGCAAATCTTTCTGGACCTTTCTGAAACTGCTGTTGCTGGAGACGAATGTACTCACACACAGATTTTCGGTCTGGCATAAACCTGTAATATACATGATAGGCACCACTTAATTTCTAATGGAAGTCACCAGTTCTTTTGCGAATGACAGAACATTTTGTGAATGACAGGACTTGGTGGGTATGGCCAACCAGCTCTGAGAGCCTCGCATAAACTGAGAGCCCACTGAGACTGAGAGTTGAGAGGCTTCCTGTAGCTTAAAGCATCCTTACTTAACAAAAAATCCTTGAAGTCTTGACATGCTTTCAGAAGTAGGATTTTCTTCCAGTTTGCAGACTTGTAATTATTGCATCAAGGCTGAGAAGTTGTGAGGTAAACACAAATTGTCCTTGTCTCTGATTTCTTGGATTTCCTTTTCGTACCTTATGTCAGTTCCGTCTAACTCCATCTTGTATTTAGATTAAAAGGAACAGCTCACGTGAAAAAAAGAGACCTGAAATGAAGTGAAAGGGACAAAACTGTGCATTCCACTTTACATTTGTACCCTGTCACAGCCTGCATTTTGCACGTTGTGCCAGGTTATCATACCTAGCTAGCCTCCAGCATCATCCACAGTGAAGCATGAGCAGAGCTACGTCCTGGTGGGCTGTGTACAACATGCTCCAAGGTAGAGGCAATGTCCGAGGCCATCACAGCAGCCAGCCATTCACCCAGAGGGACACTCCGCCTGTGGTCATAAACTTCACTGGTGTTCCAGAGCTGAAAAACGAGTGTTTCTTTTGCCTGCATAGTTGATAGAAATACTGCAGTAGACATGAAACATTTAGACATGATCTCCAGGCAGCCCAGAGCAGTAAAGTCCCATTGATTTTGCTGGCACGGATGCTGCCTCCAAGATAGCCTCTGGATTTGGAAGTCTTTTGTGGTCACTTATTTTTTAATTTCCCATCAATCTTTCTTTAATTTTAAGATGAAACATCACTGCTTTTCTTTGCTGGATAATAGTGCACAAAGAACGGTCTGGCTGGAAGTGTGCGTGGTGGACCTGTGAGACGAATGACTTTGCCTGGCCTCCAGCAGCTGTTGCTGCTGTTGATTGCTGCCGACAAGAAAGGTGGCACATGGGAGTGGCGCTGATTAGAAGCACACCTACCATCCATCACAGGATCTGGGCTTGAACCCTGACAGTACTCCACCACTATGTTAAGTACCTTCTATTTAAGAGACCTGTACAGAAACCTTATAGAAAACGTTTCTTTAGAAAGTGCCTTTACAGCAAACCTTAAGCACTACATTAAAGCAGTCAAGGTTCAACAGTCTCACACATATCACCTTAAAAAGAGTGCTGATGGACTCACCTCTGGCAGTTTTCGTAATGCAGGGCTGCAGGATCCATGTAAACTACCCCAGATGTCTATGTTTTGGTGTCCACTAACGGTAGAGCATGACCTCCCTCAGGATTTCCTGTCCAGTCACTCTGTATGGAAGCCCAAATTCTTCCTTACAGAAGCTGTAAGCCCAGAAAGCTTTGACAAGACAGATAATAGGAAAAACACGGGTCATACTGAAGTAGCTAAAGTCTGTCACTATACATGTGCCAGAGCTGAGAATTAACTTATTCAGTTAAGCTGAGTGTTAACTTACTAAAATGTCTGTTTTAGAGGCTATTTTGGATTTTGCAAACTTCTTGCATTTTATTTGTCAGGAATAGCTAATTTAATGAAAAATTTGACTGCTGGTAAGCTGCAGATATACACTCTCAGCTACAGATATTGGAGTTCCTGTATGGTCTGTCTGAGATTTAGGGTAACTCAGTCTGGGACTTCTTGGAAGGCATTGTCAGATGCTGTTACCAGTAATGGGGAAATCTCAGTGGGTGCTCGCAGTGGCAGGTCTTTAATCTGAAAACTGCTATTTAGTGTCTGAATGGCAGGTTTAAGTGACTGAATGAGACCCAGAGGATGGCTTGTACAGCTACAAATAAGCTGTGTGATCATCAGTTCAGCTCAAGATAAAGATTGTCCCTTTAAATATGTACCACAGTTTCACCAGTGAAATACTGCTCTAATCATCTCTGTTCTTTACCTGCATTATGAAATTATTCAGAGGCTCTTCGTGCTCATGAATTAAGTTTGGACGCATAGCTTGCTCACTTCTGCAGCCTTTCATTCATGTGGTAATTTGTCTTCCTCCTCGTACACTGTTCTGCTTGGCCACCAACTTCCCACGCAGCTTCTGCGCAGTTTTCCCTTTATCTCTCCCCTTTTTCTTTCCCACTGTCTTTCTTCATTGTGCAGTGCTGACTGTACTTCATTAATAAATGTTCCACACAATGTTCCTCTTTCTAGCCTCTTTCCACTCTATAAATTACTGTTAATCAGTCTGTCGATGATACTCATTATTCATACACAGATGCATACCACAGCACTGAAAACAGACTATCTGTCTTATGCTCACTTAAGATCATTCTAGATCTTAAACAGAAGAGAAGTAACAGTTCAACACACTCAGGGCTTTGACAACAAAAGAAAGAAGGAAAAATGGATCACCATATGCACTAGGAATTTTCCATCCAGAAGCCTCATCTCAATGTTGACAGTAAAGAACATGCAATGGCCAGAGGAAAGGAGAAGAAATAACTTCTTTCTTTTGAAACATCCTCACATTCTGTTATTCAATGTCATTCACTATTGGCCTTTACTTTCCATCCTTTCACATGTTCTGAAGCACTGTTAAGATAAAAACTCCTCGCATTATTGTGCAGATAAGTAATGGTGGGAGTGGAAATCGGAAGATAAACAGATTTAACAATTGTACCCAGAGAAACTGAACAGAAATGAAGGCTACGGAGAGGCTTTGCACCACTAACTTATTTCCTCCATCTTGTATTTGTTTTCTCAATCTCACTTATTACATTTCTGCTCATGTAAAAGTTATGATTTATATGGATATAACTTTTATTGTATAAAACCTGTGCTCTAGAATTATTAATGCTTGGATTTTTGAAAAGTAACTAGGAGAGAAGTATTCACTCCAAAATGGACTTGCACAATCAGAAAGGGATCATTTCTTATGGGTTACTTCAAGGTAAAGACTGTATCAATGTTTAGGGTAGGAATTAGGTTAATTTCGTTCTAACAGAGAGGCTCCCACTAAATTTAGCATTGGTTCTCTTTAAGAACATAAAAAATATTCCTCTTGCTCTTGAAGCAAGATCTTGTATTTTAATGTTTCATGTAGGCCCATTTGACAGTTGGACTAGATGATCTTAGAGGTCTTTTCCAACCTTTATGATTCTATATTTGAACCTTAAAATCTATTCTTAGTAAACTATCTCAAAATGCAGATCTCACTCACCTGTCCTGTAAGGTTCATAGTGATTGGTAGCATTGACGAACCAAGCCTTGATGAGCTTTGGTCTTCCAGGTTGTCCAGCTGGTGGAGATGGAGTCAAGGTTGTGTCTATTCCCTGCTTCTTGCATTCTGCTTCTCCCCAGAGCCACCAAGTGAGGAGGTGCTGCGTTACTCCTTCACATTGGGATGACACAGGAGATGCAGAAAGATGTTGTGCTTTCTCAGGTAATGACCTACAAATCTTTGTTTTTGTGAGTTAAAGAAGGATTTGGTTTGTCTGAAGGGTGGTAAGGGTGGTGAATATTGAAGGCAGATACTTGGGATTTCAAGAACTGTATTTAATCTAATTTTCTTTATCATGAAATATGAATGAAGACTGGGTACTGGTAACTGAATTAACTTGTCTGTTTCAAGTGCATTTGTTTTGTTTAGAAGTGATGGGGTACATAAAGTTTCTAGCTCACTAAACAGAGAAATGAAATAGTAAAATTTTAAAGTGGATCAGTGTGAAGTTCAAATCTTTGCAGATGTGCAGACGTAAATTTAATAATGAGCAAATCAATATTTAACACAGTGAGTTGCTTGATCTTTTCCGTAGGATTAGCATCGCTAATGATGGTCCTGAATAATCAGTTCTGAAAATTGAAAAACATGGCAAAATTAATCTATTTTATTGTTTGTCTGTCGTTGCTAAACTATTGTAAAATAGTTCATTATAAATCCTGCTTAACTGGATTAACAACAGATAATGGCACCTTTTAATAAATAAAGGATACTGCTGGAGGCCTCCAAAGGAGTTAACCTACTATTATTGACTTTTAGGTAAACACTTGTATGACAATGAGATTTTCCTGATATGGGTACTGTTAATTCTTAAACATTTGGAAAATTCTAAGAAAAGAAATAAATTAACAACAAAAACAAAACTCATCCTAGTGCTTTATTAGTTTAATGGGAATGTTTTATCAGTGCTTATCAACAGATCAGAAAGACACTTCAAAACTGTTCTGCTTGAAAGCAACTTTCTATTCCTTTGAAGAACAGTATTGGCTCAATAGCTCTGTGTGTTAAAAAATGTACAGTACAGCTATACAAGCTGCCTTCACAGGTGAAGTTATGGATTCTGATGGCCCTTTACCCTGCTTGGCATGTTCTCCACATTTTCTGTTGAACTAATCTGTAGCAGCATCCCTCTCACTTTCAATAATCTCTCCTCTCCTCGAAAGAAATGTCATGTATATTTTCCAGATATTGATCTATATTCCTAGATTTGTTTCTGCTAACATGAGATTGCATATATTCATTAGACTAAGCAATTTTCTCTTTTCTTTGTAAAAATGCTTTAATTCCTTCTGTATCTACAAAGAGAAATTTAAATTTTCAATACTAGATTGAATTAATTTTACCAGTTTCATTTTTTGATAATAGCCTTTTTTCTAAGACCATTCTCTAACAAATCTGTAGGTGAGTTACAACAGTTCTGTCCCTGCCAATTTCACACTCTTTTCTCACTTTACTTCAAACAGATTGCACTCTTCAAAGTCAAAAGTTCTCCTTGAACTTTTCAAGGTGTACTAGAAAGGCCTCTGACCTGTAAGAGCAATAAAAGGGAGACTTAGAATTATTTCAGAGAGGTCTTTCTGGGGATTTTTAGTCCAGGAAATGACAACATCCAGGCTCTGTGATTTGGTGCAACGTTAGGTATATGTAGTCCAATTTAGGACTTACTAACAAGAGGAAAGAAGAAAAGTGAATAGGAAAGTATGGAGCCGAGGAATTGGCTAGATTTCATGCTGAAAATGCATTTTCTCAGTAATTCTCACTTGCAGACTACTAGGCATTGAACATACTACAGAAACATAAATGTGTGTGGTTTATATTTGAAGGAAAGCAAGTAGGCTCAGGCAAAATGTCAAGATATTCCCTTGGTGCAGAACACCTTCAGAGCTGTCCTGGCTTCTGCATCAATCTCTTTAGTGCTTCCCATGGAGTGTATTGCTGGAGAACTGAGAACCACCACAGCCGGTGTGAGCTAGCGGCGCACGAACAAACGCTTTGCTCGTGTAGTTCCAGAGCCAGCCTGCTCAGCGCAGAGAGCCAACAAGTTGTGAACTGAGAGGAGCTGATTGAAATGTCAAAGTACTCAGAGGCCTGTGGAGCTCCCGAAGAAGAGACTCTCACAGCAGAGGACTGTTGTGACGAGGGAGTCCTGCTGTGTGAAATTTGCAGCTACACCTTGGGATGAGTAACCACATGCTAGATTCAGCAAGATTCATCTGGCTGCTCAGATTCTGAGACGTTAGCAGGGAATGTGGATATAAACGCAAATTGTTCTTCCTAACTACAAGTATGCTCCTAAAATCAACATATTTATATGAAGGATTTGTCCTGTTTTATGATCTTTGAAGTCCATTCAGGAAAAGAGGGCCATGGTTCTGAACTGGAAATAAGAAATCCAAATGCAGAATGAAGTAGCACATGCAACAGAAGCCAGAGGCATTATATGAAGTAGAAAGAAAAACTAACTGTGCTGAGATCTCTTTGGGATCTGTGGTGCAGCTAATAAAACTAAAGATCTGGTAATATAGTCTGTCTGATTTCTAAAGAAATAAAACAGTTGATACCCTGAATTTGCCGCAGTGAGCCTGAATAATGCAATCAATGGGGATTTTGATCTTCTAGCTGAATATACTCTTTGCAGTGAATTTAAAAACGTGTGTTTTCTTAGTTTCTTTTGAAATAAGAAGTGGAAGCAATCTTGACATTGATCTAATAAGAAATACAAATATGCATATGTGTTTTCTTGCATGGTTGTTGATTGAGATGTGGAGCCAGGAAATTGTTTGTTATATCTGTACTGAGAAATTGAAAACTAAGTGTGATTCCAGCTTGTCTTTGATTTACAGAAAACGATGAACTCAGTACTTCATGGAGAGAAGACTAAATGAATACATTCATTTTTTAACTTATTTGGGGCTTTTTTTCCCCCTGCCCTGAAGCACAACAGCAGGCAGTGAATTAGTTCTGCTTCCACCAAGAACAGGCAGGAAAATCTATTCACAGAGAAGGTGCTTTCCATGAGAACAGAGAATAGGTCTTGGGGGTTAGAAAAGCTGTGGCTCTCTGGCTGTTCTGATGGACCTCAGTGATGCTGAATAAAAGGTTGTATACATCTATCCAAACCACCAGGTGAACCGTGTCCATGCCAGGCACATGTGCTCACTCCTGATATCTCATGGCTCTTGTTCAGCTGAGCCCTCCTAGACAGCAGGGTCTCAGCCCTGTGATGAGGCAGTGTCACCTTGTCCCCACCCCTCTGGCTGGTAAAACATGCAAGAAAGTACGTACTCTGCTCCACCCTCCTCCTGACACTCCTCTGTTGAATACACTAAGCAACATGACATGCACTGGAAGAGAAGACCTGCACAATGACAGTGATCTTCACCAGCATCTTCTCTTGTTCTGTAATTGACACTGGTTCATTATGAAGGCAGGGCAAACACTCCAAACAGGCTCCCTGTCAGCACCATTCAGTAGAGCTAAATCTCTCGTGGAAATACCTGGTTGTGTGGGAACAGGTGCTGAACACAGTCTTGATATTTTCTCTTTTATGAAAAGGAAGTATCAGGGAATCTGCTGCGTCACAGCTCGAGGCTTCTGCTGGAGTGGCAGCAGGAGTGAACGCAGCCAGATGGAAGAGCAAACCATGTACTCTCTCCAGAAAGCATTACCGATATTTAGGAGTATTTCTAGTAGCATTGGTGCTGTGTTGCAATGAGCCTTTCAAACCCGTAAATGTATGAGGATGTAGTAAGGAAAGCATGGTCAGGAGGAGCAAGTAAAGTGGGGTGTGTGTGCAGCAGGAGAGGATATAAAACAAGGGCATTTCTGTATTTGCCTCTGGCTCACAAAGAGGCAGCTGGGGCTTTAAATTGCTTAGAGCAAAACATTTATCTGGCTTCGCGATAACCCAAGTTAGGGTGAAGCCGAAATGTTCTGTAAATTCATCTTCTCAAGTCGGGTTGTGGGCTTCTCCAACATTATTGCATTTCCAGCAAAATTCATTACCTACCTGACTGCCCAATCTGTAAGCTATCACCATAACAAATTTCTCTTAACTTGGCACCTCAGCTACAAGTGTTCTGGAGGCATGAACTATTATGTTTTTGTGGTAACAGCTGGGCACTCAAGGAAATCTTGGTAACAATCTAGTACAGAAGGAAAGTGTCACAGAAATGAAAATGTGAATTACAAATGCAAAGGCTAACTGTAAGTTTTGCTCTTGGCAGTATATAGATGGAAAAGCCTATGCCACTGCAGATTTTGTCGGCATCTTGTCGGGAACACAGAGCTCACAGTTGATTTGAGTAAAATGTAGAAAATATTAATTAATTCTTCTTATATAGACAAATATTCCCTGTCCAGAGCACTCATCCCAGTAAAGCAGTTCCACATCTTCAAACCCTGCCAAAATTCATTTCACCCAAATGAATGCTTTTGTGTGTCAGGAGAGCTGGATTTTTAGTAAAGTATGAAAACCTAAAGTGGAAGAAAATGGCCATATGTTTCTGGATATGTTCTTTTTATTGTCTCTCACTCATCTGCTTTTAAATGTTTTTAAAAAACTACAGAAAATATTTGCCTACCCTTGCCTTCACATTTCTGCAACAGGCAAAATTCTCTAGGGTTTGAGCTTAGCTTGGCTATGAGATAAGCTCCAGTTTGGATGCTTTTCTGAAATCATCAAAGCATCCTGGATCAGCCAAAATTTGCTTGAGAACTCTTGAAAAGAGGCTGTCTCATGAGCTGTCTAATGTTTCTGGCTTCCTGTCACACTGGAAATGCCATGGAAACAACACTTGTAGCAGTCTAGTTCCTTGATGGGCATATGGAAGGAAGAGAAAAATGACAAATCGGAAAAAAAAAAAATTTTGTTTAAAGTTCAATAAGGGTTTAAGTGCAATTTTAAGTAAATTTTAGTAGTTCTGCATTTAGTCAAACCCCATTTTTCTTTCTGTTCAAAAAGTAGTGCCTATGCAGTGTTATTCTAGTTGAGGTTTGGATTTTCAAAAGTGTTCAGTGCTGGCCTAAATCTGTTTTCTTCAAAGCTGGTGGGAAGAGTCTGAGTTTCAGTGGGAGCTGAATGTTTTGAAAATCTTGCTCTGACTACATTTTTGATCAAAAGCACTTCCACCTCGTGTTCCCAAAGCGATGTGTGCAGATGACGATCATGTATCACTGTGCTGCCTGTGAGATGGGCGTGTTAATGGGGTGTGTTCTTTCGAAGTTAGGAAGTTATGGCTACCTAAATCTGTTAAGAATTTTGGTTCCACTTGGCATTAAAGAGGTGGGGGAATCAAGACATGGCAAATTCACACGCCTGACAGTCAAAACTCTTCAGAATCTGCAGCTTGAGCTGAAACTCATCAAACTGCAGGATTTTCTCAGAATTTGAGACATAAATACGTCCATAAATATATCTAAATTGAGAGAGTTCAGAAGGAGCTACATTTTCAAGAAACAGGAATTGTTCTATTTGATAAGTATGGTAAGATTCCTTAAATCAATATGAAAGCTTCTCATTTCTCCACTGGAGCTTTCTTCTTCCCACACACCTTACACTGCTGCTTGTAGAATGGAACTGGCATAAACTTTAAGCAGATCAGTGTATTTCTCACCTAGCTGTGAAATTTTTAATCTCTTCTGGGCATGAGGAAGGCAGGATTTAACAGGAATATTGGCTCTCCAAAGAACAGCAGAACATTTCAGACTTGGGCCAGCACTTAGTTACAAGCAGGGCAACATTTGGCGCAGGATTGCCCAGGTGCCTTGGCACCTGTAGAGGTGTTTTGAGGTAGTGGGCTCCCTCACTGTTTGCAGCAGTTGCAAGGCTGTTAGAAGCCTAATGGGTGTGAAAAATGTCATATATTCGGGCACCATGACCCAGAAGAAAGTGCTTTAGGACTGGAGGATAATTTTATGGTGGTAGTGGAAAGCCAGCCCTTAAATAAAGCAAACACTTCTCAGTTTGATTGATTCCAACAGCGTTTGGGAAGGAGTTGGATGTTGTAAGTAAGAGCCCTGGAGTGGGCTTGGCAGAAGCATGCTCAAGGCTATGGCTGTGCCCTCAAGACTGTCGGTGCAGCTCAGCTGACGCAGGATAATGTGCTCTGCTGCTTTGCCCTCCAAGCAGGAGTCCTGGATTAGACCCTGTGAGAGTATCAGTGGGCAGCCCCATATCACACATTTTGTTGAGGACTTCAGACAACTGTGTGGTGCATCATGACCCAAGCTGTAATTCTCCATTTATATTGACTTGGTTTAACATTTGCTTTTCCAAACTGAACATGCAGATCTGCAACAAACCATTTCTTTTAACACGAATATGATAGCCTGAACCATCAACGACAGAAAAGCTTTTACAGCAGATTGAGGTTTAAATTATTTAAATAGCTTGAAAGTAACAAATATGAGTTGAAAAGAAACTCAGAGTGCTGAGGCAAAAAAATGTTTTGTGATATTTAATGCTATCTGGCCTACCTAAACCATTTACGTTGCCTGATTAATAGATAAAACTGGGCCTAATTACTCTTTGTCTCACTTCTGCCACTTCTCTCCGAGGATGGATTTCCATATGTGATTGCTCACAGGATATGCAGATTGGCTTCATTCATACTTCAGGGTACTTTAATTGAGACCTTCTGTGGTTTTTCCCAGACAGTCTATCCTTTCAGCAGCCCTGGTTCCTCCAGATGAGAAAGGAATTTGTCTGGATTAGGCTCAGAGTACCTTTCAGGGCATAGGGAGCAGTTGTTAGGTAACAGAGTGCTGTGTTTGTCGAAGGCCTACTGATGCAGCCCAAAGCAGGATGAGACCAGGATGCAGCAATTATCTAAAACACATTAAAAAGTTCTTGAGAGGATTGTTGTTTACATGTTGATGTCATTGCACATTAGGAATACCACATTATCACATTCTGCAAAGAATATCACAACGAACCTAATGAAAAGTGGGCAAATAAGGAAAATGCCTGTGTTTATATCTGTGTAGGTATTCAGAACTTTATGGGTATATACCTGTATGTGAAATGTAATTTTGATTATAAAGTTTTAACATTGGCTGTGCCTTTATTTGGGGTCATCTTTTCTAGAAAGGCTATATTTACTTTCAAAATGCTAATCCATTTTCTCAATTGAATAAAAAGCCTTGGAAATATTTATATGTAAATTTAAATGGGAAAGGTCATGACAGTTTGTCAAAATATACAGTGCTCCCTTCAGCTTGCATTTATTCTTTTTTTTTTTTCGTTTTTCTTTTTGATAATATCATTTTGATAAATATCATGTGGAGGGAGAAAGAAGATAAATGAAGCATTCATGTTATGATATCACAGAACATTAATTTGTGATGTGAAGTTATCCTCCATTTTGGAACTGAATCTGTTCTTCTCTTAAAACAGTACATTTCAATCTCCAAAAATAATATGTGCTGTACCAGGCAAAATTCTGCTTGGCAATGTCACAGGTATAATCTCTCTTGCACCCTTGTGGCCATATGCTCTTGGAGAACTAACAAATTCTTCAAATCAGTTTTCAACAACTCAGGAATTGCAGTAAACATAGAAAATAATTTAAATTGAAGAAATTCCGAGGTGTCCATGCTGTATAATTAAGAGCTCTGATCATATTAAATGCAAAATGATGACCAGAGAGCTTAACATCTTGAATGACCAAGTCCTTCATCCTTGAGATATCTACAGCACAGAACTGCAAGCGTGCTGCATCTGCATGCGGAAAGGACATTAAGTATTCCCACAATGTTTAGTATTGAAGTTTTCTCAATACCGTCAGGCTCTCCTTTGCAGTTTTGCAGGGCAGTGATTAGTTACAGCAACAAGAAAGGGCATGGAGATTTATTTGGGCATGGATTCTAGAAGTGCAAATGTCAAGAAAAAAAAGTGTAAGAAAGTAAAAGTAAGAACAATGAAAAGAGCAGTCATGGTAACAAGTCCACAGCACTACGTATTCTGCAAACACCACCCTGTGTGATGATGCCTCCTGGAATTTGATATAGATCCATGAACTGTTTTCTCACATGCTGTGCTGGAGACAAGGCCTGTAATGCAGAGTCTGTTTAGGGAAAGGCTCAGTCTGTGACGGCTGATGGCTGGGATAGGTTCTGATTTGATTCAGTTCTTAATGTTATATTTGGGAGATTTATACAAAATAAATGTTCAGAATCAAAATGCAACAAGTCCATTATATTTGAAAGCTTCCATGTTTCAGGTTGCTATCAATAGAAATGCAAGGTTATTCAACTTTGGTAAGGTCTTTGGAAAAACTATTTGCTTTCTGAGATATCTAGGACTGACCATGAGAGCAAGATTTTTGCTCTTAACCAGATTTTTCTTATATTTGATACTCAAAAAGCACACGTCATGTTGCATTCAAAAATTTTGTATAGCACATGGCAAAAAAAAAAATCACACAGATTTTTTTATTTAAAGAGAAATATTTTTTTTTTCTTTAAAAGATATTTCATTATTTTTCAGACATTGACTGGTTACTTGTTGGCAAACTCTGTGTGTGCCGCGTGGGTGAGTGTGTTTCTGAAAACAGAGGTCTTATTTTGAACATTAAATTCCAAAGCAATTTGCACAGGAGGAAGACAAATACATCACAAGGAGATGAACTCATTGCCCCAGTAAATGGCCTCAGCTGAATTTGCCACTGGGGATAGACATAAACGAACACATTCCTTATAGACAACACTGAGCAGAGCTGTATTGTGAATCTAGGGGATGGGAAAGACAGTCTTGATGGTCACAGTCCTGAGCTAGCACAGCCTCTCCCCACGGCTTTCCTCTGATCCAGAGCGAAAGCTCTGAAAGCCTTACCGCCTTGCAGCCCTCACCAAGCACTTTTCCACGCACTGTGAGGCTCTGAAGCTTCTTGCCACTGTCCTTTCACACTGAGCAGGAATAGTCAGCAGAACAAAAACTACATTGCAAGTCCTTTTAACCACCAAATCTAAGGAAAAAGAACTTTGAGGTGTTTCCTCTCTTTGAAACCCATGTGTAACAGCTAAGAGAGACACTGCAGTTTTTCTCCCATATCTACCTTTAAAAATTTTACTCAGTCTGTCAAGCTGGCTATCAGCATCCTGAAATAAACGGAAGGTTTTGGCAGAAGATAATTTATAGATGGTAGACACAGCTTTAAAGGTTGTAGTGTGCTATCATTCAGCCCCTCAAATACTGAGGAAGAAGAAGCCTCCTCAGATCATAAAAATGACAGCAGCAGACAAATGAGCTCACTATTCTAGCGCAGAGCACTCAGTGATACATTTCCAGCCACACTGGGATGGACACGAGTTCAGATGAATGATACAGCATATATATATACAAGGTTCCTTTGTAGCAGACATGCTATAATTTGTTAGAGCTTTAACCACGGCTGTAGTACTGTTATCAGTGCAGTGCTTCTGGCTTTATCAGATTAAAACTTCAGTAATCCCAGATGCCCTTGAAGATTGGTAAAAACTGTAAAAATGTGTGCTTGCAGAACAAGTGAGGAGGAGCAGGACGTTTTCAATTCACTTCAATTCCATTCAATTAAATTCACATTTTCCCAATGGAAAATTGATCCTTATGTAAAAATTTCAGGTAGCTGTGGCTCTGATTAGCACAGGTTCAGTTATATACCATGACAGTTTGGATAGCAAATCGAGAAGTAATTTTTTTCCATGGTGACTTTAACATGGAAGTTTAAGGAATGTCCCTTGCCTCTGTTTACCAGCTGCTGTGCTGCATGGATTCTGAAATCTCTGGCTGTTTCAGCTAGTCATTCTGTATTCTGGCAGGACCTCTTTATGTAATTTATTCCACCCTCTGCCATTAAGTTTAGCAAACTGACTTCTCAAGTGTGTACTGCCGTAAAGACAGGCAAGAACCTGAGGTCTTTTTCTTGCTGGTTAATTTCTTTCAAGGTGCTTGAGGCATTAGCAGAAGTAGAACTTTTAATCATTTTCTCAATCTTTGTCATGCTGGACTGGAACCCTTTTACTCTGTGTGTGAGTCCTGTCTTCAGAAGTGTCACCCAAGCAGGCACTGGGAGCACAGTGGTAGAATCAGACAGGTCTCGACAAAGACAGGGACCACTAATCTCTTACACAGACAGTGATGAGAGGTTTTAACCTAAAGTTACAAGTAAACATTCTACTGTGGTGCTATTGCACGTACGATTTGATAGCTGTGAGTAAAAGATATGCCATTTAGCACTCAAACTGAGTAGAAAAAAATACTGGCTTTAAAGAATGAGAGCTACAGACGTAAGGTTCAAATAAGTACTGTGGAGCAACAGGGAACACCTACAACCAGTGAGAGCTATAGTCACAAAAAGAAACCCTGATGAGAAAATGTTTTTACTATTAGTCATGCTTCATTGTATTTAGTTAAAAAAAAAACTACAGTGAAAATCAGAGGATAAACACCTAGTGCTCCATGGTAGGCATCTTATTGAGAGCACAGTCTTTATGCAACAAGAAAACAGAAGAAACTGGAGCATGAAAATATGTGAGATTTTTTACTTTCAGGGTGCCTATCTTTAACATGGGGTTTTCTTGTGGGCAGAAAATATTTCCATATATCACTGTTAGTATAGAGCAGATCTGACAATCAATACCACAAGACAATTCAGGAGTTACAAGTCAGGAATTTCAATAATTCGCTGTTAGTTGGATCAGGATGAAGATTGCTACTGGGATCGTGACTGCTTCGTTGCTATTGTAATGGTCATTTCCAAGGCTTTTGCAGTTCTGAAATCCATTCAGTTGTTTGAGAAGTGCTAGATGAATTTTGCATATAGCTGTAAGGGCCATTGAAAATCAATTACTTGGACTTTGTTACGGGATTCAGTACAGAAAGTCCAGATTTATGCTCTATTGAACCAGGTCTTTATGCAGATTAAAGGTGTAGAACAACAAAAATGTGTCCCATTTTCACTTCTAGTTGCACAGCAAAATGTTACCTCATTACCAAACGTGAATGGAGAACATCCACTAAGTAGCACAATTTTTGTGTTCATCAGGTTTCCAAGAACCTTCTCCTAAGTTAAGATTTTAGGCTTTATGGCTAACAGAGTATCAGGAGATCCCTGACAAAATTCTTTCAAGTTGGAAGTAACATTTCAGGCGGAAAAACAGAAAATAGTTTCAATACACTAATAGATGCAGTCTGGGATTTATTTTTTCCTGAACATAGTGTCCCTGAAGCCTTTATATAGCTGCTGACAAAGTGCAAGCTGAGCACAAGTGACAGGAAGTGTCCTTTAATCTTTCTGACACTGTTCTTGCAGTAAAGTTTGAGCTAAAGTTGGGGAGGAACAGATCACACAAGTCCCTCTGCAGCCCCAGGATACAAAGAGTCCCAAAGGCTTTTCTTTCATCTTGTGTTCAGGACGGCAGTGAAAGATCAGATTAGCAGCTTCTAGTTCGTGTTACGAAGTTCGTACCTTAAAAAGAACTTAATTATCATGTGAGAGGTCAACAGGTGATCAGCATCTACCTGTTGTGCTGATGATCTGGTGCTGAGCAGCGATTGTAAGTGAAATTCTTGTCTTCTTGCCATCAAATTGTGTAAAATGTGTCACTGAATCCTCAGTGCATGTGTAACTACATCATGGGAAAGATACTTCTGTGCAGAAAAGCAAATAAACAAAATAATTAAAGGAAGACCGGATAGAATGCAGCACTGGAGAAAAAGGAAGTGAAATCACACACATGGCTGAAAGAGAGCAACAAATAAGAAGTCTGCTTTCGCTTTTATTCTACTGGGTTTATGACCGGCCTTGATGTCTATGTCCTGGCAGGTGTGTGTGTTTTTCTAGAAGAAATCATTTTACAGGACTGGTTACCACCTGGGTTTGTCTCTGCAATGATGTCAGTACCGTGAGCTGTACTGTGATACTGCTGGAGCTTGGAAGGGGTCACAGCAACAAATCTAAGGACACCACTGTTGGAAACCCACCCATGGCTCCTAAAAGAGGCAGACAAAACATTATGAAACTAATCGTGTGACGCTTCTTTTGTGAGATTAAAAGCAAAGAGCAAGAGGCAAGGCCAGAGGGACACTCAGAATGGCTAATGCAATTTATGACTTGCCCACTCTGCTTTGCTGTCTTGCTAATTTATTTCAAGACGTTTCCTGAACTTGTCATCTAGATTTAGCATGCAATTCACCTTTCAGACAAAAAGGAATTTTCCACTGCTGCTGGAGCAGTGGGAGAGCAGATGGCTGAGAGCTGGGGAAGGCGGCTGCTCCTCGGTGCAGCAGGGCAGAGGGTAGCGTGCGGCAGCATCCCCAGAGCCAGGATCCCTTCAGGGAGGGGAGGGGGAGCCACGCTCTGTTTCTGGTTCACTAATGCTCAACAAATTGTTTGAATTGCCTTGGAAAGGCTTCGCTTATGCCATTATAATGGAGATAAGTATGGCTGCTTAGTGTTAATCCTGTAAAATCTCTCGTCCTGGAAAAGGAAAAATATGTATCATGAGTGGATCTGAGATGAAATTTCAGTTGGAGCTGGGAACGCAATCTCAAAAGTGAAGTGTACTTCTGAAAGTGCCTCTTGGTCTTCTGTGTGGATGGAAAGCTTTTCATTAGCTTTTCATTCCAAATTATGCATAGAAAGCTACATGAGGATACCCTAATATTTTCCTGATTTAACCCTCACATTCCCTTGAACGCTCAGAGTCCTGCAGTGTAGCTATGACAGTGGACAATGCTTTAGAAAGGGCTGATGGAAGAAGCAGATTGGTTAGCAGATAGCTTTTGTAACCCCTTGGCATCATTTTGTCTCCCTGCAACAGGCGGTAGGAGTTCTTGGCTGGATCCTTCTGTTTCTTGTCCATCCCAGATTTACACTCCCTCCCTTCCAGGGCTAAACAGATGTGTCAGTCCAGGTGCCAAACAGAACAAGTGAGTCCAAGAGGAAAGTGAAAGAGGGAAAAATACTTGTTCTGGTAGATGAAAATAAATTTCTTGAGATTCATTTATGTTGCTACTTTGTTTGCACTTAGCTAGAATGCCTCTTCCTTCTTCCCCCAAAAAATTAATCTGGAGACAGGCTGAATCATTTGTTCTTTTTTTACTGTGGTGTAATTGAAGTCTTCTGACCTTTCTTTCTTTCTTTTTTTCCTGATTGATTCAAATATTAAAATGTTTTCAGTGTGAGGACTGTGAAATGTAGCCTTTAATGGAGGCAAACCAAACCTTCCTTACAGAAATAATGAAGTTATGTCTTTAATTCTTCTTTTGGTATCCATCTGCCTCATTCTAAGCAATTCTCAGATAAAACTGAATTCACAGAAAACTTCTCTCTACTCTGCCCATATTCTGATTTCTGTTAATGCATTATTTTTAACCAGAAACTGTGCTACATTGTTTATGGATCTGTGGAAAACATCACTGTACGTTGGAAAAAAAAACAGCCTGTGGAAGACCAAGAGAAGGACAGGAAAATGTTCAGTACAGGAATCCTCCTGATGTTTCACATGAAGGTGCTGATTTTGCCTGAAAAGGTGGCTCCTCTTATTCTACCATTCTCAGCCTTCCCATGCTTCCCACCTGTAACACAGACTGTGGCTTGTACACAGAATTTAAATAAAACTAATACCAAAGCAATAACAAAATCTCACCTTTTTCAAGTTTTGACTTTTCTTCTTTGTTAATGTGCTACTGGAAAAAAAAAAAAATACAGAAAAATCCAGAGAGCTCAAAATTTGCTGTGTATAGAATACCAATGACATAGATAATGTGGAAATTTGATTACAACTGCATGTGATGAGCTTTGACCTGTAAATGCAGCTCTGAATACACATCGCAATTCACAAGTGCCACCACATGCCGTTGTGGCAGTACCTCTGTAAGGGTTTTTTTTGTGCTGGCTCCAGGTAGCTGCTAGAGGGCACTTACTCTGCCCCTCTGTCTTGCTGTGACTCTGCATGAAGAATAATTGGGTCCCAAAAAATTTGGGAATGTGCAGCATGGAGGAAAATCATCTTCCTTATCCCCCTAATAATTGGAAGGAAAGGGTAAAATGCAGGGGCAGAAGCTGCTCTGTATTGGTTTGGTAAGTAAGAAACAAGTGGCCACATCTCTTGGTTATTTTCTTCACCTTGCATGGAACAAGCAAGTCTGCGAGGGTGGCAGTCTTCTTCATCTCGTCTTAGTATGTGGAGATTCTTTCAACGAGAATGCATCTTTGCAGGTGTTCCAGGAGAAAGATTTAACATAAATAATACAATTAAACCAAGCAGTACAAATGCACTTGCCTAAATTATTTTACCATTAAGCCATCGAACTGAGAGCACCAGCTGGGTGGGAAACCACATACTCAAAGGCTTCTATGAGGGCAGAGCAGCCAGCCTCCAGGTGCAGGTTAGGGCAGTGTCTGCTGTGCTCTGCTCCACCTTGTCACTTTAACAGAGTGCATCCATGCAGCTAGCTTAATGTAGTAGCACCTTTCCCCTTCTTCCAAGAGAAATTTCATTTTAATCACTGCAGAAATATTAACTGTGATAAGAGGGACTTTTAGTCTATTAATTTCTTTCTCCATAGTAGGTTGCCATCACTAATAAGCATTATGGGCAGTTCATGCAGTGCTAGCTGTAGCTGCCAGCTCTTTCCTTGATAAAATCTTGTTTCAGAAACTCCAGCTTAGCTAACTTTGAATTGTTTGCGTGTAAATTTTCCACATAGAACTAGAAAGTGTTGTGATCTTTATTGCCAAAACTGAAATATATTATGTAATTATGCCTGTTTTGAGGAAATTTAACTGGGAATTACAACTAGGCATTTTATATTATGGAGATAGCTGTTCAGAACTAGAGGGGCAGAAGGAAGGCTCAGAGCTTCAGGATCCACATCTTCATTCTGATCTGCTTTTCTGCTAAGTCACCATCAAATCCTGTATTACATGTTTTGGGATGAATCTGATTTTACAGGCGTTTTCAATGACTGAAGCTCTTGCTCTTTTTGCACTGTGGAATGGGGAAACGCTGTCATACTGAGATTATTTTTCCAATGATAAATATACTTACATTACCAAGATCAGCACAGTCTACCTTTACAGGTGTTAAGGTGCTATCTTACTTTTTCTGCACATTGGCTACATTGGTTGATAGATGTTTCCAAAAGCCAGTATTGAAAGCATTTCACTGGTTATTAACTTAGACTTTCTTGATAGAAGTGGAGGACACAGAAGCCTAGTAATCCTTTCTCCTTTTTCTAATGAAACTGCAGCATTTCCTTTCCTTGCTTCCTTTTTTTTTTTTTTTTTTCCTCTTTACTGTTATTCAGCAGTTGTGGTGGAACTGCAAGTTCTGCCCTTTAGGGCTCTGTTGAAGGCTGCTGTAGTTCAGTAATGTTGCTTCATATTGTGTAATGAATGGTACTTTTTAGAGAAAGAGCCCACATTCTGTACATATGAATTCAGAGAAAGATCATTTTCATGGTTCTCTTATTATCAGTGAAACTATTCTCTTTGTATTCACAATTTTGATCTTAAAACAGGAACAACAGTTTCAACAGGAGCAACAAAAATATGATGCTTTACGCCATACTAAGGGAAATACAAAGTTATAAGTGTGAAATGAAAACTGTCATGGGCAATCTCTCTGCCAGCATAAATTTCAGAGCTGAAAGGAAATGAGCAAATTACAGTTTATATTAAAGTTTCATCACAGGCTTTATCCACATGACCAAAAACTAACCAATCTTTTCAGTAAATATTTTTTTTTTTTTTTCCCCAGTTAAAGATGAAGATTCATGTTGTGAAAAGATCAACTGGCCTCTGAGGTAAGATACTACTGTATGTATTAGAAATTAGACGGTTTGTTTGGCTGCTTCTTCTAAGATTGTCTATTTTGCATTAGTGTAATTTAACAGAAAATAGAATTTGAAGCATGTTTGTATGATACCCCTGGATGTACCTAATTTAACTGAGCTTTTAATAACTTCATAATGCAGAGGTATATTAAATGAAATGTATCATCTCTGTCAGCTTTCTGCATCCAGTCTCTGGGATTATGTACACCCCTGCCTGACACTCAAGTTTGCCTACACATTGAAGATTAAACTTACTTGACATGGTTAGATGTACCAC